>MPUH01000979.1:0-27316 GCA_001970955.1 Stentor coeruleus | reverse complement strand
GATATAAACTGATGCTTTTCTATTGTCAGGGATAAGGCAACTTATATAAATTAACGAAATTATAGATAAAAACTTGATGTGGTATATCCTTAAACTGTTCTTATATTCTTTGAATGTTTGTAAAATGCATTATAGCATCTTCTATAAAATACTGCTTTGTGAATATTGCATTCATAAATTGTATTTGATTTAAAACTTAAAGATTTGCAATAATAACACTTATTGTTTGTAAATCTGCATAAGCTGATGTCTAGGGATTCAATCATAGTTAGCTAATTATTTTCCTTTTGCATATTGATTTCATCATAAAGTTATAAATTCTATCAAAGAAAGCTGAAAGTCCAAGGTTTGCATCATTGTATATTTCTCTAGTATTAACAACATATAATTAATTCTAGATTTTCTGTATAATCTCACTTGAAATTTATATGAAATTCATTTAACAATTTTTTTATTATTACATAAGCATAATCATAAGTAAGCTCTAAAATAATAATATTGACAAGAAATTGACAAAATATTTTATGAGAAGAACAATAATTCATCTGATAGCATAATCCCATTAATCACATAGTTCTCACCAGACAAAAAAATAAAAAAATGAAAAATAAATACAATCATCCACCTAAATTATTAAATAATCCTTACTATAGTTAATTTAAAAATCATCAGTAATCATTATCCCACACATAAAACGTTTACATACAAAATCATTAATAAAAAAATCTTGATTGACTTTCTGTTTAATTCAATAAACACATCATCTATTTTATAATATAATAATGATCATTATCTTCTTTCCGGCTATTACCCTATAAAAATATATTATAATTTCCAAAAGATACAAGTTTTCTTAATATACTCAGATTATGTAAATATAATTATCTTACTATTTATTTCAATATAATTATATGTTTAAATTTATCCTGCTTACACTATTTTTGAATTTTGTCCAAAGCGAAATGCGGTTTTGTGGGCATGATGAATTGGTTAGGCAAGACAAACCAAAAAGATTTCTTGCACTAGAAAGAGATTCAAGCTGGAGCTCGCTTAGAGTTGAAGCAGATTGGTCAAATATGAGTAAAGAATCAAAAGCTAAATACTCTCAATATTTAGAAGCGGCTATTGATTATTATGCAAATGCTCTTAAAGTTCATAGATATTTAGAAGGACTTAATTGGGATTCAAATTCTGATACTTATTCCTGCGATTTAAGTGCAAAAGATTTTTATGGGAAATATATTGAGGCTGATTATTATGTTTTACTTATAGAGACTTTTGATAGCTCACAAAGCTTTGCTGCTAGAGCTTCATCATGTGCACAAGACTCTGCTACTAAACAACCTATTATAGGTTTTATTGAAATCAATACAGCTTATACTGACGATTATGATTCGAGATTACTAGTTGCAGTTCTTACACATGAATTTACTCATGCACTTGGGTTTAGCACAAGCTTTTTCCCATATTTTATTGATCAAAACGGGGAAATGTATGGAGATAATTTTTATATAAATGAGACTGTAAGAGATACTCCTACGGTATATATGATCACTCCAAATGTGGTTAAAAGAGCAAGAGAGGCATTTAACTGTAATTCTCTCCCTGGCCTTGAGTTAGAAACACAAGGTGGCTCAGGCACAGCTTATTCTCACTGGAATTCCCGCATAGCATTTAATGATTTGATGAACCCTCAAGCAGTTTTTACCGATTTTGTTTATTCTGAATTCACCTTAGCAGCTTTTGAAGACTCCAGTTGGTACCAACCTGACTATAGCTATGCTCAGACAATAAATTTCGGATATAAAGAAGGTTGTAATTTCCATGAAAAGAAATGTATTATTAACGATGAACCAATATCAAGAATGTTTTGTAATGATACACATGCTGAAAGCTTATGCACCCATGATTATCTTAGCAGAGGAAAATGCTATCTTATTGAAAATAGTGCTGCACTTCCTAAAGAATATCAATACTACTCTGATCCTAATTTAGGAGGTAATAAACTTACTGACTATTGTCCTATTGTTGCAGGTAATTTCAACTGCAGACTTCCTGGTTGTCCTAATTCAGATTTTATGGAAGAAGTATGTGAAAATTGCCGATGCATTGAAGGAACTTATTCATTAACTAAAAATTATGAAATTACACATGCAGCATGCCATAAAATAGCATGTACGGACAATTTTGTTGAGATTTATATTGGTGATAATATTATAAAGTGTATTAAAACTGGGGATATGATGGATGTTCCGGGATTTCATGGAAAGTTAAAATGTCCAGATATTGAAGCTATTTGTAGAGTTGAGCCATGCTTGAATAACTGTTTTGGTACTGAATGTAGCAGTGGAGTTTGTGCTGATTCTAGTTTGAACAATTATAGTGACTGCAACCTTTGTAATGATATTCCTAACGATTGCAATAACAGCGATGTTCCTAGCAATTACAATTACAGTAAGTATTCAGGTTTTTGGGAAATCTTAGCTGGATTAGGATTATTAATAATAGCTTAGTTTAGATAAAAGTTACTTAGAATTCACTGTGAAAGTTTTTATATTTTTTCCCTATTGTATAACCTTATCTTTTTCATATTTTGAGTGTATAAAGTTTTTATACCTACTAAAATTCATAAAAGCTCAACAATCTATTTATGTTAATACCAAAAAAATAATAAACTCAATCATAAATCAACAATATAAACAAATAATTATAAGCATAACAACAATAAAATACATAATTAAATTTTTTATTCTATAAAAAGCTACTATTAAATAACATTTCAGCTTACTTCACCATACAAATTTCCTTATTAACCATATAAAGCATCATCATCCTTTAAAAACACTAATTTTTCATTTATGCTATAATTTTATTAAGACTCTACAATATTCTACATCTATAATAATAATGTCAAGAGTCTCTCCAAAAAAATCTTTTAAAAGCCCATTATTGCCAGGAATAGTTTGTCAAGAATCCTTTTCAGGCCCCGGAAATTTTACCCTTTCCCTAAGTGTTGGGATATTCCAAATACTCATCCGCTACTCAGCCCAACCAAGTAAAAAAGTTATAACCCATATCAAAGAAGTATTTAATTCGAAAAAGTTTGAAGTTTTTCAACTAGCTTACAATTTCCAAATAAATACTCAAATTCAAACCTTTTATCAAATTTACGAACAATTAACAGATTCCAAGTACCCTATATCAAAAAGAATAAATTGGCTTAATATTTATATAGAAAGCTCTAGAGAAAATTATGCTGAATCTTTAGAAAAAGGTATGAAATTATTACTAACAGAAATTTTTAAAGGAAATGAGAAAATGATACAATCAATATACAATGATTCAGAAATTATGATAAGTGAGATACTATCAGAATTAAGTTTAAAGTTTCGCATTAATTTTATAGTTCTTGAAAACGGCGAGAGAAAAGAGTACTCAAGTTTTCCTGAACCTTTACCTGTGGTATATTTGAAATTTGAAGCTGGGGAAATATCTTTATTATATTTTAGAAAAATGTTTGAGATAGATTTAGTTGAAGGGTTTGATAGTTTAATGCTTGAAGAAAACCCTTTGATGATTATTAGTGGAAAGGAAATTGTGTCTAAAAATGATAAGGGACAACTTTCAAAACTTATGCCAAGTGAAAATTTTGTATCTAAAGAACAAGTTTTATCAAATCCTATAGTTCAACCAGGGGTTGATAATCCTGAGAATACAAATAATTTGCTTAATCAAAGCAATTTGGAAAATCAAAATAAAATCCCAAATGCTGTCAAAGGAAAAAATCAAAGACCTGCATCATTGAATTTTCAAAATTCAGCTAAAGGACCTCCACCTTTAGTTTTAAAATCAAACAATTATCAGAGTATTGATGTTAAAAATTCAGGGTCAAAAGAACAGCTTGGTGCATTTACTATGAGAAATTCTGAAGAAAACTGGTTTCCAAGAAATAGTCTAGATGTTAATATGGGTGTTTCTGGAGATAAGCTAGTTCAAAACTGTAATTCAAATCCAAATTTAAAGGTTCCAATTGAAAATATTAATGAAATTCCTAATTCTCTACCGAGTTCAGTTCAGAAACCTGATTTTACGAACTTGAAGTCTGAAACTAATCCTCAGATGCAGCCTCAGAAAATATTGCCACAAAGTTTTTCTATCCCTAATCCTCCTAATAATCCTTCTGAACCACAGTCCATTTTTCTAAATAACTCAAACTATCCTCAAAATAAAAACCCTTTTCAAACCCCACCTCCTACAGAAGTACTAAACAATACAAGCCAAAATATTATACCTGAAAATAATAAACCTCAAGGGAATAACATAAAAAACCCTATTTTACCACCTCCACCACTAAAGGAGATTTCAGATGACTATTTCAACTCTAAAAATAAACCTTTAGATCATCATTTACAAGGATTTAATAATATGACAAGTGATTTTATAATTAATAAACCTAATGAAGAGAAAAAAACTGGACCACCTCCACCTGTATTATCAGGGCCTTTACCTACTGAAAACAAAAACATTTTTTTAAAAACTCAGGAAAATGCGCATGTACTCCCTGAAGCTCCTGCTATGCCTAATAAAATACAAGAGGAAAATCATGAAAAAAATATATTTTCTTCAAATAATAGCAGTTTTGAAAATAAACAGATGATTTATGATAAACAAAAAATATCTGATATGGTTATTCCATCTAATATTAAAGCAAGTAACTTGATGATTGTTAAAAAAGAAATTCCTTTAGATGATTTCAAGAATCCGAATAAAGTGGGTTTTAGTCAAACTGATTCAACTTGGAAAACGGAGGCAAATGATGATTATAAAAAAGATTTGAATTTAAGTACTCAAACTATGACTTTTATACTCCCACATACTGAAAATGGATTGAATATTATAGAAGAAAATAAAGATGTTGGGAATAAATATCAAGTGCCTGAGAAAAAGTTTGAAAATGCTGTACCAGTGTTATCTAAAGAGAAAGAAGGAGAAGATAAGAAGGAAAATTTTAATGAACAAAATCAGAAACCTAATTTTAATCCGATTCTAATTCCCAATATGCCACAAGGAACAGGAATAATACCTCCATTTCAGTATCATCAAAATCCCCAAAGTCCAAAATTCTCTTCCACACCACAAAGCACCTTTCCACTTGTTCCAGATTCACAATTGCCTCAAGTAAAGCCTTTACCAGACAATAAAAATCTAATCCAAAATCTAATTCAAAATCCTCCTCCAATTCCACCAAATTTATCAAAAAATCTAAGTAATCAAATTCCGATAGTCCCAACAAATCTAGTTTCTCATATGCCTGCAAAAATATTACAAGAGCCAAAAAATCCTGTTCCAATTCCATCGAATTTCCCATCTATTCCTTTAAATTCAGAAAGCAAACCTCAATATGAAAACAAGTTTCCTATGCCTGTGCCTATAGATACCAAAAACCAGAACTTTTATCCAGTTCCACCANGCCTGTGCCTATAGATACCAAAAACCAGAACTTTTATCCAGTTCCACCAGTTTTACCAAATCCAGTTCCACCTGTTTTACCAAATCCAGTTCCACCTGTTTTACCAAATCCAGATTTAATACCTCCATCAATGCCATTTAATCAATTATCTCAAACAAACTTATATCAAATACCGAAAATCCTTAATGAACTTCCTCAAAACCCCCCAAACTTTCCTATGGATATAGAAAAACAATCCTCACCTCAAATAAACCTGATATTGCCTGTAATTAATCCCTCAACAGGTATGAAAAATCCATTTCCTTTACCACCAAACTTGAATACTATGCAGAAAAGTCCAAACAATTTCTCTCCATTACCTCCATTGTCTCAAATCCCTCAATATTCAAATATAAAAACAGAAGGAGAACAAAAAAACTCTGATATTATTCCTCAAAATCCTAATCTAGAATATCCTAGTAAGCCATTAATAAAACCCCCAATAGTCCCAAATATACCATTAGCATCAAATCAACAATTAAAAACGAGTTTACAATTTCCAGCACCTCCAATTCCAGATAATTACCTTAAAAATACAGATTCTCAAGCTTTATCCTTTGCAAACCCTCAAACAAATTCTCCTAACCCAATCCAACAAAAAAACAATAGTGCCGTACCATTTCCACAATTACCCATCCCTCCAATTGTTGACAATTTTAAACCTCCACAATATCCTATAGTTTCAAATCCTATACCTCATCCTATACAAATACCTATTCCACCTTTACATGTAAGCCAAATTAAAAAAGAACCTGAGGTTCATAAGATACCAGATATTCCAATGCCTTCAGTAATCAACAATCAAGAAATCCCTATACCATATTACAATAATATGGAAAAACCAAATTTAGATCATTTTAATTATCAAAACCCTTATAATCCTCTTCAAAAAAATAGTATTTTACCTACACCTCCTATAAAAAATTATTTACCTTTTCAAGGATGTCCACCTATACAAAAATTTGATGATAATCAATTCAAAAATCCATTTTCTCAACCTGAAGAAAAACAAAACGAAGCTCAGTTTGTGAAACAATCACATAATTTCGGACCTCCAGGTAATTATCAGCCTCAGTTTTATGAAAGTGACCAATTAAGAAAATCTAATATTTCAAGCTCGGAATTTGATGATAAAAGAATGAAAATATGCATAAGTTGCAATCGAAAAAAGGAAAACGAAGAGTTTACGGTTGTTGAATGTGGAGACTCAAATAATGTTTGTCAAATATGTTCGTATTGCAGAATTCGAGAATTTTCATTTTGTATAGGCTGTGGGAGGAAATACCATGATTATGAAATAGATATTCTTGGTACTATTACTTTGAATAAAAATAAAGTTTAATAGACGACATAGGTAATTTATTATGATTTTCATTTAAAGACGAATATAAGCTATGGTTATGTTGTTAATAATAATACTAAGGTTATGTTTTTTATTATTGGTAAATAATTTTATTAAACTATAAACAAATCAGAAGTTTAAAAGAAACCTCGAAAATTAATTGAATATTATATTCTACGTAAACTAAAAACAAGAATCATTAAAAAATCAAAACACAATTTAATAAGAAAAAATAACCTCTTAACATAAACAACAAATATCACAATTACAAATAAAAAACATAATTTTTTAAGTAGTAAATTTACAATAACTCCTCTCAAAAGCTTCATACCAAGTGCCCATCACTTAAAAACTGGGAAAACTGCAAAAAAAATACAAAAAGAGGGAAAATCTGAATAAGTTAGATTCGATATTCAAATTTGAATAATTTAAATGGAAAACTCCAGCGAAGACATCCAAAGAGCCTGCCGCCTTGGTGACCTTTCCCTTCTAAAAGATGCTATTCTTCAATACCCAAGTGGTATCAACGAAAAAGACGGAAAACTTGGATGGACCGGCTTATATAGATCAGTAATATGTGGGCACTATGACACTTCTGAACAAATGCTAATATCAGGAGCTGATCCAAATATCAAAACTAAAATGGGCGATACCGCTTTACATCAAGCAGCAGACAATCGTCAATACAAAATAGCTGAACTCCTTCTTAAACACAATGCTGATCCTGATATTCAACAAAATGATGGAGAAACCCCATTACATTTATCATGTTTTAAAGGAGATACAGACATGGCAAAAATTCTTTTAGAAGCTAAAGCTAACCCAAATATACAAAATCATACATTTGGTAAAACTCCAATACATTATGCTGTTGATTATTCATATGCAAATATTGTAGCATTATTATTACAGAATGGGGCAAATATTGAGATTAGGGATAAACATGGGAAAACAGTTAAAGATATAGCTAGAAGTTCTGATATTTTGAATATGCTTTGTAATAACTCACTTTTTATACCTAGTCCTGAACCTTCAGATATATTAGAAAATGCTACTATGGAAAAACCATCAATTGGTGTTGTATCACCAATACTTTCACGAAGTAATTCTGATATTTCATTAAATAGTGATTGTCGTTCTTTAGAAATCCACGTCAAACAGTTTGAAGACATCCACAAGAAAATCAGAGAAAAAGTTAGAGCTTCAGTAGATACAGTTAAAGCTAATGGGCCAAGTCAAAACACCAGTTCGATTTTTGAACCTGATGCTGAAAAAACCGCTTTTGATATCCGTATGGGCAAAGATAAAATCATATCTTTTGGTGGCACAGAAAGAAACCCTGAACTTTATAACTGGCTTATGAAAATTAAACTAGAAGAACTTTATGGGTTATTAATAAGTGCTGGATATGATGATTTAAGCCAACTTATTTATCAAATGGCTTCTTCTATGCCTATAACAGAAAAATCTCTTATTGAAATAGGTATTCATAAACAGGGACATAGAAAAAGATTATTAATTGCCCTTGATAACCTTGTGACTAAAGAAAATATAATAAAACCTCAAGCTAAAAACCCTTTTACTTGTTGTACGGCTAATGTGCCAAGTAATGTTGGGATACTTAATATGCCACCTTTAGAGACTTGGCTTGAAACATTAAATCTTAAGGAAGTTCTTGGGAAATTCACACAAGCTGGATATCAGGATTTAGAAGATATGATTGAAGTTATGAATACTGCGTGGGAAATTACTGCTGAGGATTTGAAGGAAATTGGAGTGGATAAACCTGGGTATAGACATAGGATTTTGTCTAAGCTTAAAGAAGATTCACAGTTTCTTAATAGGAATTGTGTTAAAAAAAGAGAAGTGTTGATTGAAAGGAATGCGAATTCAGCGGCTTGTGAATCGTGTGTGGTGTTTTAGATTGTTTATGGAATAATAGAAATGTTTAATGCTGTTTGTTTTTTTAATGGGATTGGGTTGAGAATTGTTGGGGTGAGAGGATTGTATTTAATAAGATAGTGTTAGGAAGATAAATTATGGTATAGGGAAAATATGTGAGTTATGATAAATTAAAGTAACCATCTTCTACGTATTCTTAAATATCAATTCAAAACTAGATTATTCATAATCTAATGTTAAATATAAAATAGGAAATTCATCATTAAACATTCCAAGATCAGTATCTAAAACTCTAGCATATTCATCAAATAATTGCTGATGAAACACATAATGATTTATTCCAGTCAACTGAATGTAAAAAAAAATACTCGTAAAAGGTAGCACAATTAAAGGTTCAGGAAATAAAATCAATTCTGAAATCCTTTTAGGATTATATTCAATGTATATATTGTTAAATGCAAATGTAATATTATCATATGAAATACTCATTTCTTGTATGTAAACAAAACTATCTGGGCTATCAGGGGTTCCAAAGCCAAATCCTTTAACAATCCAATTATTTTCTTCTATATTTTCAAAATATGCAGCATAAATTTTGTTTGATTGCTCAACAACTTTTGCATTTAAAAAAAAATTCATAGTATAAGATGACTGGCTAGCTATTTCAATTTCTTGATTCACTTTTAGTTCATTTTGATTAGGAAGTTCATTTTGATTAGGAAGTTCATTTTCACCATCCACTGATAAAATATTTCTTATACTATCAGAGTCAGGATCTTTTTGAACATTTTCCAAAACAACTTTATAATCTTTTAAAAATTCCAAATAATTATTCATTTGACCTATTTTAATTGGAATTGATGATATAACATTAGGTTTCTCTTCAGGTCTCTTTAAAAATATTTTTCTTTTCAAATTTTCTGTTTCTTCATTTAATTTACTTACTAAATCATAATTTGGTAACACAATTTGTTTTCCTTTATAAATATCATTTTTCATTTTCTGTAATTTTTCAATTTCATTTTCACATTCTTCTCTCAACCATACTAGTTCACTTCCATGTATATCCTTATCAAAATTATTTATCATTTCCAATATATCAGATGCTTTTTTCTTAGAATTTACTGTTGCTTCTTCAATATGATCAGTCAAAATTTTATAATTTCCTTCAAGTTTTTTGCATTCTGAATGATTTGATACACAATTTTCACATATTAAAGTGAAGTGGTTTTTACATAATAAATTATTTTCTTTGTAATGTTCTGAACATAATGATTTTAGATATGCTATGATTTTATCGCATTGAACAGATTTAAAAAAATTTACTTTAGTCTCATCGATTGGGCAGGTACTTAAGCACTTAAAATAGGATAGATAGTCAATGCAGCTTTTGCAAAAAATATGCTCGCAATCGAGTTTTTGAGGAGTTTTGGTAGTGAGATTAAAGTAGTCTTTACAATAAGGGCACACGATCTGCATTTTATATTCTTTAAGCAGCAATTTGCATTGTAAATGGACATTAAATCCTATATAAAATTATTGATCCTGATTTTTAACTCAAAATATAGCAAATTTCTTTTATATATAAGCTATAATCTAGCATACTAATTAAATTTTAGTAATACCTATATCCATTATAATATTTTCCACAACAATTTTAACAAACTAAGCAGCTTTTAAAATAAATCTTTTACTTAAATCTTACAATCATTCATATAATACTCCCAAAACTATCTTTATCATAAAATCTTCTATAATTTTACAATAATCAATGTTATGCTGACAATATCAGCAAAATTTGTCTTATATAATAAATATACAATATCATTAAAATATATCTTATAAATGAATAAACCCTCCTTAGAGGAGTCAAGAAAATCAACTTACATATCTTCTGATGAAGAGCTAATAATGTTAAGATACCCTAGAGCTTTTCCTACAATTAACAAAGCATACATGGATATGGATTATAGAACTGAAAATAAAAATCTATGGCTTATAGATGAGATGTTTAGTTTTTCTAGAGATCCCGATTTACAATTAGAGGTTAGCCCTTGCAATGAAGATAGCGCATATTACTGTTATGCGATAACTCGTAATCAAACTGAAGAAAATTGTTTACTACAATTTTCCACCCTAATGCATGTAATACAGAAATCCCAGAAACTGAAAGAAAAAAGGCAAAAAATATATCGCAAGCAGCTAAAGTCCCAACTTCTTACTTTATTCTCAAATAATTCTAAAAAAATAGCGTGTTTAGACGCTTAAAAATAGTTAAAAAGTCTTCTTTACATGCTTCAGGGATAATCTCAGAATGTTTTTTAATAATCATGAGAATTTTTTTAAACCCATTTTCAAACATTATAAGCTTTTCACAATTTTTTTCCTTTTCTTCAGCGAGTTTCAGTTTCGACTCCTTAAGCTCCAATAATATTTTCTCATTTTCTATTTTAACCTTATCTCTTTGATTTATAACTTTTGACAACTGCATTTTCAGCATAGGAGAACCAGGGGATTCTGATCTTTCCCCATTTCCAGACTGACTAAATTCTTTTTTAGCTTGTAAAGAATTAGAGATTTCTAATAAACTATATCTTTCTTGCTTTTCATTCACTTCAGAAACAGGGAAACAAAACGGTGAATCATTTTTAGACGAAACAGTCTGTGCCCGGATATGTTTTGGTGAAGGAACTGGGGGTTTTCCTTGATAATTCCCAGGATTTCTCTTACAAGTATCCTCGAAATGGGCGATATTTTCTTGATTTATCCTAGCTCTAGGTGATAAAAAGTCTAAAATCCTCACATTTCTCCCATATCCTTCAGTGTTTTCAACCTTATCTCTTATTGGCGAAGAAGATGTCCTCATAAACCCAAGACAATTTTTTACGTTATTCAATTTTTTAATCACTTTGGCCAGCTTTTTCTCTATTTTACTCACTTTTTCTATAAGGTATTCAAATATTTTGACATTATCTCGAATCTCGTCTTCTATTTCTCTGTCTAAGCTTTCTAAAATGCGAATGTCGTTAATTTCCACTTTTTTCTGATAATAAGAGAGGACTTTTAAGAGTTTTTCTTTGATTTTATTTATTTGGCCTGAGTCTTGGAAGCTTTTTCCTTCTATTTTGTTTATTATGCTTGAGAGATTAGATGAAGTCAGAGATTCTTTTTCTTGTATATGTAAATTTTTAACTTTAAGCATTTTTAAATAGTTGTAGGTTAGAGAAAGATTATTATATGGTTTGAGGTATGAGGATTTTATTTTAGATTAAGTTTATGATATTCTTAAGATTTTATTTTTGATTTGATAGTGTTTGAGGTTTTTTGATAAGGGTGTGGATTTTTAGTTTGCAAATAATTTTTTTGGTTGCAAGTGAGTTTTTGGCTTTTACTTTTCTTGATTGGGAAGGTATGGCTTGGATTGTAATTGTTTTAAGTTTAGAGAAAAGTAATTAATTAGCATAAAGATTGAGAAACAGAAATTTTAAAGAGGCTTGATGCTGCTGGAATTGGTAATTTTTTTGTGGATGTTTAAGGTTGAAATTTTTAGATTTCAGATGGTTTGTTAAGCTAAAAATCAAAACCCAATTTGTAAACCCTAACCAACTCCATTACAAAAAAATTTCTTTTTCAAAACCCATCAAGTCAGCATCAGCCAAAACTTCAAATCCTTTCTAAAAAACTCCATCCCCAAACCACCTAAAAAAATTCCAAAACCATAAAAAACATCCATTACCTATAACATAAAGACTTAGCTTTTACTCCTAAAATTCTGCCCTAAAACCAGAGTTGCTCCAATTTTCCTTAGTCCATCATTTCTTTGATTAGGTTGTGGTTTAAACCCAGGAGACAAATAATTGACACTTGAAGAGTGCATCAATGGACTATTTCTAACATCTAAAGTATTAGCAATACCACTCGCATTACAGCTACTCAAATTACGCTTATGAAAAAACGGATGTTGTAAACAGTTTTCAGCAGAAGGTCTAAGTCTAGGATCCCAAGTAAGTACTGAATACATAAAATCAATTGCTTCTGGGCTTGCACTAGGCATTATTTGTGATAATGGCACTCCAGCCATATGAGGAAAGCAGAAGTTTAACTGAGATGCAAGACGTGAACCTTCAGCCCATTCTTCAGGTGCACCTAGAATACTACAGTATCTTGTCAATTGATCCATTTCACTACACCCAGGGAATAATGGCAATCTTGTATATAGTTCAGCCATTATACACCCTATTGCAAACATATCAGCTTGCCATGAATATTTTCGACTTCTTAAGATTATTTCGGGAGCTCGATACCATCTTGTGCTAACATATTCAGTAAATGGAGGCTGACAACGGATTTCTTTGGCAAGGCCAAAGTCAGCAAGTTTACATTGTGAACCTTGGATTAAGATGTTTTCAGGCTTCACATCGCGGTGGAAAAAACCGTTCCGGTGAAGTTCTGCTAGAGCTGTCAGTGTATCCTTTATTACTTCTCTGATTTTTTGCTCCTCTATTTCAACACTTTCTTTAATCAAGTTATAGACACTTTTTTCACAGTATTCAAAGACTAAATAAAGATCATCATTAACTCTCACTGCCTCTTTGAGCTTTACAATATTAGGATGCACAGTTTTCCGTAGTACTTTTATTTCTCTTAGTTCAAGACATTCTTCCCATGAGTAGAATTTCTGATTGAGTTTTTTTATTGCCACTACTTCGCCAGTAGTTTTTACTATTGCTTGTTTAACACTTGCAAAACCACCATCCCCGATGTTTCTAATGATCTTGTAGTTATCCATTAAGAATTATTTTTTGAATAGCTTAAGAATAATAATTATGAGTAAAGATAAGGATAATAGGGAAATTTTCCTTCGCTTAAAAATATAATCAACAATTTTTTTGGATGAATTCGCTTGATGCCTTAGATAAAATCATGATTATAGTTAATGAAAATATTTTTAAAGAAGAATTTAGTATTGAATATGATATAAAAAGAGAGATGAAAATTGATGTTGGGAAATATAAATATATCATACACACGTGGAATAATAATCTTGGAGTTCAAAACACTTATATAGAATAGTACAATATTATATTTAGCCTATATAAATAACACTTTAAACTCAAAAAGTTCGGTTGTTGATAATAAGCCAAGAGTATTTCACTACAAATCATGTTGAATCTTTCCAAGAAATAAAAACTTCAGTATTTTTTCAACCTCTTAATCACTATTCATAATGCTAATTTCCCTTTATTCAAAGATAGTATCTACAATTTTATAAATACGAAGGGGCTTTTTATAAAGAAAGCCCATAAGATTTACTTAAAAGATCAGAAAAATTATAAATTCCAAACCCGAAAATCCTACTAAAATTTATTTAAAACTATTATACTAAATCTAAATCATAAAACCACTTATCAAAAATTATCATAAATATTTTCTATCTTAAAAATCCATTAACCTAATTTTCAGGAACTTATTTTACAAATAAAATCATAAATTCTCCATATAAGAAAAAATAAAAAATCCTCAACTTAAATAAAAATACAATATTCAAAATTATATTCATGACTTGTATCTTTTCCTTAACTTTATACCTCCATCTGAGCCACTTCTTGTTTTTATACATCTTCTTTCAGATCTTGCTCTATCTGATGGAACTCTTATTGTTTCTTCTAATTTTTGTTTTATTTTTGTATAATCAGCCAAAAGTTTTACATAAGCTTTTTCCTTTTTCTCAATTATATCTTCGAATCTTTTGATTTTTTCATTATTTTTAGCTTGGTTATAAGCATCTTCGCGATACTCTTTTATAACTCGATTGAGTTCAGATTGAAAACGCATTTCAACTTTTTTAAGTTTCATCTGCATAGTTTCTAACCCTTTGCCTTCCATTTCTCTTATAGAAGCTTGAGCTTCAGAACAATTTTTCTCAGTTTCTGTGAGTTTTTGCTGAAGAGTATCGATGTACAGTTTTAGCNTTTCTGTGAGTTTTTGCTGAAGAGTATCGATGTACAGTTTTAGCTGATGCTCGATTTTTATATGATTCCGAACTTCTGCTTCTTGTTTTTGGAGTAGTTTCTCTAATTGATCACATCTTGTTGCTAATTCCCCTGAATCATGAGATTTACAATTTAACTTAAAATTTAGTAGGTTATCCACTAAGTTTTTCAAGTTATTTATAATTTCTTCTTCATCTAGATCATCTAATATTTGTAATTCTTCCTCAGTTACGCTTGCATCATCTAGTGTGCAATTGGTAATGAAAGCAGATTTGAAAATTTCTTTTAGCTGCTTATTTGTTTGATGGGAGTTTATAGAAGATCCTAGGGACCTAAGAAAATCGTGCTTAGCAAAGGAATTATCTGTATCATCCATGTGTTAGATTTTATTATAAAAGATACTAGTTAAGACTTGAATCGGTTGGGAATATTAGACTAAAATCATGTTTCATAGTTAATTTTTAAGCAATAAAAGATATGCTTAGAAATTATGTGTTATTTCTTATTAATGTTTTATATTTTTTTTGAGATTGGGTATAGAATCTATGGGAAAATTATATGTGTAATGTTTGGTTTTTTTATTGAAAATACTATTTTTTTTTCTGAGAGACTTTTAGTTTTAGTAGGATTATTAAATGAAGGCATTACAATTATTTTAATACTTTTTGAATATGTTTAGCTAGAAATGCTATTTCTAGCATATCGCTACATTAAAATAATTAAATCAAAATCATGATTTTTAATCTTTTAAATATAAAGCAAGTCATAACATAACAATCTCATAGTATAAAACAATAAAATATGTTCGTTCATAACATACTAACTTGTTTAAAAAATAATCTCATCTTATAAAACCTAAACTACATACTTTCGATTTCAAATAGCAAATTCTCAATTTTCTCTTCATTTTCTTTTGATTTCCTAATACTCGCAGTAAAAACCCAAGCCAAAATCGATGAAAATCCTAAAATCCCAATATAACTAGAATACAAAGGATACTCAAGTACAAAAAACCCTCCAACAACCCCAAAAGCTAAACACAGTCCAAGGCCAAAACTTCTAATTTCTACACAAAATTCTTCCAATATTATCTTCCCAATATAATAAATTTCTATATCCAAACAAACTCTAACCACAACAATCAAAAAACCGATTTTCCAAAATTCTGTCTCAGATTCATCACATAATCCCAACAATAATATCCCAATTCTAGACAATACAATAAAAGGTATCAGCACAAAAATCCTATTTCTTATAAAACTTAATATCAAAATAATCCCTATAGCTACAACATGAGCCAAAAAATAAAACAATGCATTTATATATATATCATCATTTAAACCTATAGGATATAAACAAACTATCATATATCCCATAATAGCATTTATCCATAAAATACAGGACAAAATAATTAATCTTTTATTCATTCTCCAATAATTAGCAAAACTTGTAATATTATTTTTTTCTATAAGCCTATGTTTAAAAACCCCAACATTATTAACAGCACTAATCGCCATAAAGATTTTTTCAGCTTCAGGAATATGATTTTTCAAATACACCCATTCTGGGGATTCTAATATTTTTTGTGCATAATAATTAGTTAAAAAACCAATCAAACCTGATGATCCTAGGGTTATTCGCCAATTGATTTTACAAATATACATTAAAGATGTATATAATTGTCCTAAAACATATGATAAGCTTATAAGTAATAAAAACATTGGGATTGATTTGTATGGTATTGATTCAGATAACAAAATCAAAGAACTTATCATTAGCGTATAAAACACAAACCCTAATAATAATAGAGTGAAGAAAAGTATACGATATGTTAAAGCTAATGATGATATAAGAGATAAGGCAATGAAATATGGAATAATAAATTTTAGGATTGCTGCTCTGCCGAATTTGTCTAAGAATAATGAACTTGGGATTATACTTAGAAGTATCCCAATGTAAAATTGGTTTATTAAAAGAAATCGTGTATGATCTTTATCATCGATAATTTCAAAGCTTGTTGTAGCATTTGGATCTCCATGTATTGATGAAAACATAAAAGGAAGGCTGAATATTGTTATTGAGCATGCAAATGATGATAAAATACTAATAATCAGGATTGAAAATTGGTACTTCTGTGTTCCGGAGGTAGTCTCTAGAGCTTTTGATACTGAAACTTTTTCCATTAAGATTATACAAGATGAAAAATGGGTTAAATATTTTATATAAAATCGTATATACTATAAAGCTATAATTTCTAAAAAAGGACTATGATTTTTATTTTTTAAATGCTGTGTTAGTCAATTTTATTATAAATCCCGTTTATGAAATCTCTTTGTTTAATGCAATCAATTCGTCAGATTGGCTTTTTTCGCCATCTGACATCTCTTTCAATACAGAATTGCGGGTTTCTTTCATGAAATATATACCTATGATTGAAAAACTTGATATAACTACTGTGAAAAGTGTTGAGGAGATTCCTAAGGCTTCAGCGAAATATACAAGATTACTACTTGCTAACCCTCCACATCTTCCAACAAAATTAAAGAACCCACCAGCCATAGCTCTATATGTAGTAGGAAAACTCTCTACAGTACTCAGTGTTATAGAATAATATTCAAAGGTTACACCGATTTTTGAAAAAGCGAAAAACAAAACCAACATAAAACTGTTCCCATACATCATTTTCCATATAAAAATCATAACCAAAGCAACTCTAGCTAGTAATGCTGAGAAAAAAAGTAATGCTCTTCTATTAAATTTGTTACCGATAAAGCCAGTAAATATCATTGAAACAATTTCTACGCATCCCATAATAAACCCATTAAAATATTGATTGTCATCTATACTTACATTAATAAAAAGTATTGCGTAGTAGATCAAATTCATATTAAACCATAATAAAGAAGCTATAATTGTTTTTTTTATGTTCGTTTTGCTTATCAGTTTTAAATATGAATAACTTCTTTGTATAAAAGGTTTGTAATGGATTAAGGTGTAATCGAAATTTTCTTTACCATTAATCTTGCTGATTTTTTCAAATACAGATTGTACTTGTTTCACATCATTTTTTGTAAGTAAACATCTTGGAGACTCATATACAAATGCCATAAGAAAATAGAAAGCCATTACTACAACCGTTAGAAAACAAAGGTTTAATCTCCAGTTTATATTGAAATAATACAAAAGAGAACTGTATATTAATCCTGAACTCCAAGAAGAGAACAATATTGAAGATAAGATGACTCTAGATTTCACTGGGGATATCTCGGTCAATATAACATAAGTTCCTGACAAACCATTTTGAGCAAAAAAACCCATAATAAAACTTGCTACAGCAAGCATTTTCACTGATGTTGCAATAGTTGCCATAGCCGATCCTATAGTATATATGAAAATAGTAAATTCAAGTATTTTTTTTCTCCCATACTTATCAGAAATCCAAGAGAACAACAAAGCTCCGATCGGAATTGCCATAAAATAGCAGCTAATGATTATCTTTTGTAGATATTCTCTTTCATCATATAGGTCAAAAAACTTAGTTGCATTGTTGTTACTACGATTGCTTGAGAGCATAAATGCTAAACCTAAAGCATAACTTGAATAGCTGAAATGACATAAAGAGAAAATTCCTACTATTCTGTATTGATATTTCATATTTCCAGAAGTAATTTCTATCGCTTCTCCTACTGTAATATCTTCCATTATTATAAAAGTCAACTTTAGCCATGATATTTAAACTTTAAGATAAAAATTATGATATAAGAAAAAATAGGATGATGTAAAGGTAAAAATTTGTATAAATGTATCTAAAGCATATGCAATGAGTTTATATAAGGGGGTGTGTAGAATAGAAAAGTTTTGATTTGAAAATTTTATATTGGATAAGATTCTGATGAAAATTTTTTGATTTTTGGTTTTTGGTTTTTTTTTGAATGATATACAGATGAAATAAATTTTCTAAAGGTTTAGATTGTAATAATGAAGTCTTTAAGAATAAATGCATAATATATTGAAGTTTTTCTTAGCTGGTTTTCTCATATGAATTATTTACCCCTAAGGATTTATGCAACTTCAAAAATGTTGATTCACTAAAGATCCAAAAGGGCTTGAGTATTTTTTTCCCTGAGCTCGGCCCTAAATTAGACACTATGGTTATTTATCAGACAAAGGAAAAAATGGTATAATTTTATTATATAAAAATGATAGCCCATAGCTGTGAATTTATAAAATGATGAGGATAGTAAAAATAATTTAATTAAAAGCCTATCTTAGATGAGATTAAAAGGTATTGACTCTTTAATGCTGTAATTTTCAGACTCAGTAAAATCTTTGAGTTTGGATTTGCCTGTTTCGTGAATAAAGTAAACAGAAACAAATGATAAACATGATAAAATTACTGTGATTATTGTTGAGGATATATTGAAAATCTTAGTATAGTCGACAAGCCAGTTATGAGCCAAAAACCCAATACTTCCAATAATTGTGCAAAATCCATAACCTGTACTTCTATAATAAGTAGGAAATAATTCCCCAGTAACTAAAAGCATTAAATACAATTCTGACCAAAGCCCTAACTTAGTTACAAGAAAAGGTAAAACAATTCCTAAAGACTCTGGTGTAAAATATGAAAACTGAGCAGTAAGTATTATCCCTATACGAGTTGTTATAAGTGAATAAAAAAATAATTGTTTACGCTGAATTTTATTTCCAAATATTGATAATAAAGCCATAGAGCCAATTTCTATAATCCCTATAGTTATCCCATTATAATGAATATCTGAAAATATAGTCACATTAATAAATGCTAATTCACTATACAAAAGGATTGTACTAAGCCAGAATAAAACACACAAAAATGTTGTTTTAATAAGATTTCTTTTAAAAAGACCATAATAGCAATATCCTTCAACAAATGCACTAGATTTAAAAATTTGATTTGTGAACTCTCCTTGTTCATTATAAATACAAATTTCATTCAAAACATTATGTGCTTGCTTGTTACCGCTGTTAATAAAAAGGATTCGAGGTGATTCATAAGCATACTCTAGCATTTTTATGATAACAACAAGTAGAACAGTTATAAAAAGCAAATTCACTCTCCAAGATATGCCAAAAAAGTACAACAGTGAATTGTAAATCAGCCCAAGACCCCAACATCCAACAACAAAACATGTCATTTTGACTCGAGAATCAATAGGGAGAATTTCAATCATCATAATAAAAACTGAACAAATACCATTCTGAAATAAAAAACCTAATAGAAAACTAAACACAATAAGCATCCTATGGGTTAATGTAATACATATCATAAAAGTAAAAAGACAATAACATCGAATTGTTATTTCAAAAACCTTTTTTCGCCCATACTTGTCAGATAGTAAAGAAAGCACTAATGCCCCGAAAGGTATTCCGAGGAAAAATGCTTTTGTAATTAGATGTTTTATATTTTCTCTATCATCAAAGAGTTCAAGAGAATTTGTTGCATTAGGGCCGTTTTTGTCTTGTGATAGCATAAAGGGGAAACCTAGGACATAGCTTGAATAAACAAAGTTACAGAGACCTAAGATAATTGCAATGAAATATTGATATTTTAGATTCCCTGAAGTCATCTCTATGGCCTCTGAGATTGGAACTTCGTGCATATTTGTGTTATCGTTATAAAGTGTATTTGATTAGGTTTTATAGTGGAATTTTGGCTTGCGGTGTTAGAAATAATAATTATAGATAGAGTTTGTCTAAAAGAAATAGAGGTATTTGCTTTTTTAGATAAGAGTATAAATATTAGTTATATTTTTTAATAGATTACTAGCAATTTTACACAATAGATATCTAAAAGAAGGTTTATTTCAATAAAAAACTTTAAAACTTAGTAGGGTCTACTTTTCTTTACAAATATTTTAAAACCAGGTAATGTTTTATATATATTTATTGAATTATTATATTGAATTTTGTTTGCTTAGCATTATTTTGATATCTTTATCTGACTATTTTCTATCCATTTTAAAATTTATTCACTATAGTAAAAGCCTTTTATCATATGCAAAAATCTATAAAACTATCAAATTATCCTTAAGCTATATATCATCCTCTCATACTTATTCTTTTTATATATGCTTAATATACACAATATATAAAAATACAAAAATCCTAGAATATTCACTACAAAATAATTCATTTTCTGAATATTTTAATCATTTTTTTGAGAATTCATTACTAAGAAACACTACGTTCTAATTCGATAAGACTGTAGATTATAGGCACATATTCAGCTTGTTGGTCTCGGTCCATCAAATGCTCAAGATTTGGTGATAAAGCGTCAAAATCAAGATCATCTTCAGTAGGAACTAATGCGTTTATAATTTTCTTTGCCTCAAATAACTTTTTTTTCCCTAGACATCCTTCAAGATATTGCTTCATAAGTTTGATTTTATCTTCAGCATCATCAGAACTATCATCTTTGTTTTCTTCATGAGTATCTTCAATTTCATCTTCACGATCTGGAGGTACTTCAACAACACTACTATGAACTGAAACTTCGCTTTGATCATCTTCATTAGCAAGGACAATTTCATTCATTTCACAAAGCATAATCCCTTCTTCCTGTGCTTCTCTATCACAATTTTTCATATTCTTAAAATCGCTTTTCAACTGTCTAACTGATTTAAGCATTTCTTGTTTAAGCGCTTCTTGTTTTTTCTCTTCTTCAGGATTACTCACAATACTAAGATCTTCTCTAGATTTATCAGATACATTTAAAATATTCACATTATGTAATACAGTATGTGAAAACTCATTACTCCTTTGCGAACTGCTTAAAAAATTCTTGATCCTATTTCTTATAAGTGGTTCTTTTAATATCTCATATATAGTTGGTCTTTGATTAGAATCAGTTTTAAGCATTTTCGTAACTAAGTTTCTTAAAGGTTGTGAAAACTGTTTATTTAGCGGCGGGTACTGTCCTCTTACAATTTTCAAAGCTAAAAAATGTAAGGAAGTGGCATCAAATGGTGGCTTTAAACAACACATTTCATATAGTAAAACTCCTAAAGACCAAATATCACTTTTAAAGCTATAAGGACGATTTTCAACTATTTCTGGTGATAGATAATAAGGTGTTCCGACCATAGTCTTTGCATTATCTACAGTTGCGCTTAGGACTTTAGCAATTCCAAAATCCCCAAGTTTTATCCTACCAGTCCTTGTGAGGAATATATTCTGAGATTTTAAGTCTCTATGAAGAATTTTTCTATCATGCACATGCTTCATTGCCAAGCAAATTTGAACAAACCAATCTAATACTTGATCTTCTTGAAAAGTTCTTCCATTTCTTTCTTTGATTTTCGATTGCATGTCTCCACCATCAGCATAGTCCATAACAATACAAAGCTTTTTCTTTTTTGTTGTATAAGCATCTCGAAATTGGATGATGTTTGGATGGTTAAGATTTCTAAGTATTAAAGCTTCGCGGATTGTTTCATCTTTTTCTTCTTGGGTCATCACGCCTATGTCAATTTGTTTGATTACACAACGACATTTATCAGTTTGAGCTTCGACTAGGTAACACTTGCCGAATGACCCTTCTCCTAGAAGTTTGATCATTTTGTACTTTTCTGACATGAAATGAGTCGGTTTGTTAATATTATGAGGAGAACCATATTTACAGGATTAGTGATGTGGATGTAGGAAAATTATGAATAATAGGGTTTGGGGTAAGTTAATAATAGAATTGAAGATATGTGAATGAGGTTTTAAAATTAGAAAAATATGTGTTAGGATTTTTAATTGATGATTTTATTTTTTTATTTAGTTAAGGTGTTTATTGATTATAAGGAAAGGAGGATATGATTTAAGTTGTTTATATGAGGATTTATATTGATTTTTTTGTTTAGATCATGTTTTATTATTGTAGTGCTTATAGAGATTTTAAGTTAAAAAAATTGGATATAAAGGTAAATGAAGATTAAAATTACATGAAATTGTATTCTAAAATGTGCATTTTGGTAATTTTAATAATTGTGATAGTGCTTACTAGGATCATTAAGTTTTTAGGTTAAAATATTGTAAATTTCGACTTTAAAAAGAATAATTAGAGGCCTTATGATTATTTTTTTATAGTTATTTAGTTTCAGTTTATTATATAGACTATTTAAGAAAGCTTTCAAATTAAGATATAAAAACTGCATAATTTTAATTATTATCCTTAACTATTAGTTTATTCTATGTAAAGTCTAAATTAACTTAATCAAACTTTTAATATTTTTAATCGAAATAATTTTTTAATCATTTTTCCTAAACCTATTCATATAACAAGAAACTATCTAATAAAATAATAAGTCAAAGTATTATCTAAATTTTTGAATAAACGAAACCAATTATCATATAAAATCCTTATCATTATCACAATATTCTACAAAGGTATTATCTCATAAATTTATATTTCTAAATAAAGGACCAAAAAACCTTATGTTCTTCAATAATTTGTAATCACCAAATCATCCATAACCCACATTGTTTTTTTCTATAACTATCTCTTCCTTCTTTTATTCTATCCAGAAAAAAATTCTTATAAATAAGACTCAAAGCCATAAACCAAGCAAAGCATTAACTTATCAAAAAAAGCATTCAAACACTCAATTTTACAGTACAAAATACTTCTTTATTCCAATTTTTTCTCTATTTATCCACAAAATTAAAAAACTTGCCCCTATTAAAACCTTAAGTCCTTTATTAATGTTTGATCACTTCACTTATAATTACAACCTTTGATTAAGTAATTAATAATTTTCCTATATCCTAATCATTTAAATCTAATCTATACTACCAGGAGAATTAACCATCATATATTTATCGACGAACATATTTAAAAAATAGAAGGCTGGGGTTAATAATAATTAACTGTTGTTAATATGAAATCGAGCCTTGTAAAAACTGACACAAGTCAATTGAGATCTTTATTGTATTCTTTTACTGAAGACTTAAGTCTGAATTTCCTAGAAAGAAGAGCTAAGAACAAAAACCATAAAGCCACTATCTTAGAAGAACTTCAAGATGTTGTTGAGGAACTTGTTGGTAGAGAACGAGATCTTCAATCATCAGTGGAAATTGGCTTGTCGATATTGGATAATAATGACCAGCTCAAATTTAAACTTAGTGAGAAAAAAAATAAACTTATGCATGCATTAGACAAAGTTCATCACCAAAGCATCGATATTAAAACTCTTCAAGAATCTCTCGTTACAGCAGAAACTCGTTATGAAGAAATTAACAAGGCTCTTATCGAAACCGAGGAATTAATGCTATTAAACTCAGCCGAAATAAACCGTCTAAATCGAGACCGTTTTCTTGAGTGTCGTCCAGTTTCCAATGAAGAAGAAATTGAACTTATAAAAAAAGAGTTTCGTCTAGAACTCGAATCAATCCAAAAAAAACGTTCACAACTAGAAAAAGAAAACAGGCGTCTTAATGAAATCTTCTCCCAAAAAGAAAAAGAGCTCAATGAATATAAAGAGAACTTCACAAAATTAGAAACGCGATATACAAAACTTCAAGAAAACTATAAAGAAAGTGAAAAATCTCGAGAAATCCAATCTCAAGAGATAGAAATGCTTGATAGTCAAGTCAAACTTTTAACTTCACGTTGTGAAAGGTTGCAATCTTTAAGTAGCAGATTAGAAGAAGATTTATCAATGTTGAAATTTTCTGATAACGACACATCAGCTAAACCTGGGAATAGTCATGCTTCAAGTCTTCATTCAGAACTAGAAAGTCTTGCTGATGAATATGATGAATTAGCATTTAAGTCAGCTTTAGCTCAAGGAAATAATTCTATTGAAGATCTACTTTTCCTAAAACCCTCTCATATACATTCTCATACACCAAAAACTAGAACTTCAAGTTTGTTTTCAAATACAAGATCGTTTTCTATATCTTCAGGACTTGGAATTAATGTTACTCAAGCAAGAGGACAAAGAAAAAAACCTCCAGAAGAGTACTTTTTACTAACTGTCCAAGCTGTGAAAATGAACTCGCCACATATGGATAGTGTTTATAGTGTTAGTTCACAAGAACTTTATGATAACGCTATTAAGCAAGGAATTCCTTTCCATAAATGGCATATTTGGATTGAAAGCCAATTAAATCTAGCATATGTTCAAAGCTTGTATAAAAAAACTAGAAGGAATATATGGAAGAGATATGGACAAAAAATGTGCCTTTAAGTGTAAGGATTTCAGATAAGAATAATTTTTTTATTTAATACGATTAGATATATGTGAATTTTTTTCTAGAAAAGATAGTAAAATATATAAAAACAACAAGTAATATTTGTTATGTTAATATAAAAAATCTAACTATACCATATAACAAAATTATAAAAAAATATTTTCATAGTCAATTGAAATATATTACTAAGCATTTTCAAGCAAATTATTCAAACTATCCGCTCCAAAATTCTTATAACGACTGACAATATATTTCAAAACTTCTTCAATCCCTTTCCTTCTTTTCTCTATATTCTCTGGATGGAATCTCCCAAGAGTTGGCCAAACACATGATAAAAACTCAAAATAAGTCTTCCCAGGAAAGTCAATACTAGCAAGTCCATGTTCAACACTTTCCAATTCATTTTTTATAGCATAAACTTGTGAATATCGTATCTGTTTAACCCATGTTTTTCCATCATTTCTTGTAACATGAACATTATAAACTGTATATGCATCTTTTCCTTTAAGAACAATCCTATATCCTTGAATATTAGCCCCAACAACTCTTAAAAAATTATTGGGTATAAAAATCAATGTTACATTAAGCTGTGGGGATTTACCTGTTTCTCTTTTAATTCCTGTAGTTAAAATATTAGATATATTAAAACCTACAGACTGTTTTTTTGCTGTAGAAAATGATATCCATGTATTTTGGGATTTTTTTAGTGAACAGATTTCTGCAAATGGTAAAGAACTTTTGTCTATGAGAATTTCTTGACCTTCTTGAAGTGTGAATAAATTAAAAGTTATTGAACTGTTTGGGTCAAGGGCTAATGATAACTTTTCATTCCATGTGTGACGATCTTCAGAAGAAATGCCGACTTTTGATTTTATGTTTTGGTCGCCTGAGGTTATGATGAAGAATGGTTGGATGTTTAAGTCTAAGAGTTTTAAGTTGGCGGCTTCTTGGATTTCAATACGGAGTATTGGTTTATCACCTTTCCACATATTTATTGTATGTCTTGAATGGTAAGGAAGATTATGGTGAAATTGTGAAGGGTTTATTGGGATAAGTAAAATAGGATTGGAATTTTTAAGGAAGGAAGTTGGAGGATTAAGGTTTTGTGAGATTTGGATGAAGGGAGGAGATGGGTAGTTAGGATTAGGAAAATAATGCTAAGTATTTTATTCTTATATATATGAAAAACCTATCCCTATCTTTATTTCAGTATTAGAATAACTAAAAAAAAAGAATATTTTATTAAAGAAAATCTTAACCGAAAATCAATCTTATTTTCCTATAACCCCAAAAACCAAACTGTTATTTTTTGCATTCACTTCACAAAGGGAAAAGCCAATATCTTATCAAAAATATCTTTACTAAAGGCAGTTATTTATTAATGCTTTCGATATTGTCCTTAGAGTTTTCCAAGCTTCTCAAAAGTATTTTTAACTTTTTAACAGTGTTTTCAGCCTTTTGCCGCTTTTTTCTTTCATCTTCTAAGACAATTTCTAATCTTTCTATTGTCTCTTTAAGTCCTTGTCCAGGCTTGCGCACATTTATCCCATGATAAGAAGAAAAATTCGATAGACGTTCAGCGTCTCGAAGGGCATTTAATTCTCCTCGGCTTTTGAGTTCACGAAAGATCCTTTGCTCTTCCTTTTGCACTCGCTGCGTCCAAAACTTGTCATTAGCGTTGTAACTCATTTATATTCTAGTCGAACTCTGATAGGAAATCAATAATATGGAAGGAGAAATTAGTAAGAGTAAGTTTGGGTATTGATAAAATTTTATAATAGATTTTCTATATGATGATGATGTTTAAGTTTAGAGATATAACTTGGAATATTTTAAAATACACCCACATGCTAAGGTTTATGTTTTTATCTATACTGCATATTATTAAACACCTTTAGTTTATTTTTTTTAATCCTTGATATAAGTTAACTAAGTATATTAACCCATTAAAGCAACTATTGAAATTTGTTAAAACTTTCTCATAATTGTTTAAGCAACACATACTCACAAATTCAAAGAAACAGATAAATTATATAAAACAAAATTTCACATATCACAATATAAATGCATATTTCATTTGAAATTTTAATATCAAGCAGATCAAAAAACTGATTTTCAATAACAATTTCAATCAAATATTTAAATCTAAAACATCAACAAGCAAAATTTTTCTCCAGAAAACTTAAATATATTATAAGATATTAAGTAATTATTTTACTGATAATTTTCTAATAAAACTTCACCATAATCATATAAAACCTACTAATCACTTATAATAACTTTGTTTATCTAAAACATTAAAACCAGCTATAAAAATACCTAATTTAAGCTTACAAAACTCTATATTAT
>MPUH01000978.1:0-27344 GCA_001970955.1 Stentor coeruleus | reverse complement strand
GATTATGATGAATCATGAAGAATTTTTTTTGTCATATCATGATGGAGATGATGTGTTTTACGTCCAATTTTATAGTTCTGGAGATAAGAATTTAATACTATATTTCAATGACTCAAATTATACATATATTGAAGAAATTATTATAGACTTTCCTACAATTACTTACAATTTAATTGAAATTTTTAATGAACTTGTAAGATTTACTTAGATAATCAGTATAAAAACACCTTTAAAGTTATTGTTTTCAGCATACACTGATGAAGAAATGACTAAATTGTTTGAAACAGAATGTAATGTTAATTTGAAATTGATTCCAGATGTACCTATAAAAGGCACAACTAAAGCTATTTTAACTGATGGGACTGCTGAATTTTCAGATTTATATGTATATACTATTGGGACATATAAAATTATGATCAGTGGAGAATGCATAGAAGCAACTGAGTCTACCGAGTCAATATTAATAACAGGAGTTAATTCACTTTCCATATCCCTATATTCAATCTATATAGAAATCCACAAAGAAGTTAGTATAACAATTGACTACTTTGGTCCTTTAAATTCAACAATCAATATTTCAACCTTTGTATCTCTTTATTCATCAAATATAAAAATAAATGGAACTTCAAGTTTATATGGATCCTCTAGCAAAGCAATCTTCAATATAAAATTTGACACTTTAGGCCAAACAACTCTTTCAGGATCAACTAACATTGACTTAGCAACTATTGTATCAAAACCTTTAGATATTTATATCTTAGAATCATTATGCTTAGAAAAAATAAATAATGTGTGTATAAAATGTGTACCTCTTGCATTTTTTTTTAAAGGAGGATGCATTTGTAATGATTTAAGCTATAAAGTTGATGTACATTGTGAATGTATAGAAGGGTATATCCAAAATGAAAATCAATGTACATTACAATGTTATAATGCATTTAAAGATTCTGATATTATAGGATATTATGATGAAGATCTTACAAAAATTTATATAGTTTTTTCTTCAAGTGTTATAGAAAGTTCAGAAAGTAACTGTTCTAGTCGTATAGCCCTTCCAGAATATCCTAAAAGTTTATTAAAAAATTGCTTATGGATTAATTCAAAAATTATGTTGCTGAGTTTTATTTCTGTGCTTGATGGAAAAGAATTTGTTATTGTTTTAGATGAATCCCTTACTCCAGTTGATGAAAAATGCTTATATTCGATAAGTATTTTAAATGTAACAATTTTATCTATAGAGATGATACAGCCAGCAATAAACCTTTTAGGACCTAGTTTTGTGTATTTATTATGTGATACAAATTTTATTATTATTGAAAATATTTTAGATAATGGTTATGAATATAAATGGCTTGCAAACCCTACTAGTTATCAATTAGAAGCATTATTAAATTCAGTGCAAACTAGTAAGATTGAAATACCTTTGAGTTACTTTAAAGAAGGAAAACTGGATATTACATGTATAGCAAAAAACTTGATATATAATGCATATGCAAATGAAACAATTACGATAACTGCATTAAATGAGAAGCACTTAAGCTTAGGATTCAACATCCCTAATAATGCATTATATTCCCCACAAGATACAATTTTTGTCCAAGGATTCATAGAAAATTCATGTGGATATAATAACAATGCTAGTTTTATATGGACATATTTATCAAGTGTCTATTTCGACTTCAAAACTATTATTTTAAATAGTCCATATTCAAACTCATTTCTTATTCCGCCATATACTCTAAATCCTAAAAATGATTATATGTTTAAACTTACTGCAACAATAGAATCTGAATCAATAAATGGATCTAATACTATCAATATAAAAATAAAACCAAATGATTTATCTATAAAACTAAGTAGATATTCAGGAACAATAAGTAAAACTCAAGATCTTATTATATCTGCTAATATAAGTGATACAGATTCCCTTAATTCAAATATAACAATTGAATGGTCATGCTTTGAAAATGTTGAACAATGTAAAAATAGCACTGGAGGTTTATTAGAATTTTATAAAAACAATAGCAATATTGTAGTACAGAAAGATGCACTTAGAAATGGAGCTTTTTATAATTTTATTGTTACAGCTAAAACTTTAGATAAAGAAAATAGTGAAAGTGTTCAATTTTATGTTGATAGATCAGCTCAAGGGGAGTTATTTATTGAGTATACAAAAGATGATAATTCTGAAAATGTTGTTATGTATGGAGTAGTTATAGGGATAACTGATATTGTGTTTAAATGGGAAACAGATTTAAATGTATCAAATGAGGTTAATACAAGTAACTCTTTTATCAGTATTCCAAAAATATTATTCCAATCTGAAACAAATTATAATATATCATTAACAATATCTTCAGCATCAAGCAATCCTTTAACTGCGTATATAATTATCCCTCAATTTCATCTTCCAAAATGCCAAACTCCAGTAGTTGAATTTCAAAATACGGTTTGGTTTATAAAAATAACTTCATGCATCTCTGATAATTATGCTTTGAAATATCAATTCGGGTGTTTGACTTATAGTAAAAATATTTTGTGGCTTACTTTTGATAGTTATATAAGTTCAGTATTTGCTTTTATTCCTTCTGTATGTGAAAAAATTGTAGTTGAAGTATGTGATGGATTATTTTGTAGCGATATACAAAATAGTATTCCTGATGGAGTGAAAACACATGGAGATATTTTCAATGATTTCCTTTATGATATTGCAAATCATATACAAATACCAAATGCTGTTATATATTATTCTTCTATGATTACAACTCAAAGTGATTGGGAAATGATTTTTGTTAAGATGTCAACATTTTTCAAATCAACTTTTCCAACAAAAGGAAGTTCAAATGTTTTAATTTCTAGCTTAGATGCAATGACATTACAAATCAGCTTAATTTCTCAAGAAGGTGTAAATTCAATTATAGAGTTTACAGAATATGCCATATCTACTTATAACAATATTTTTACTACAAACCAGCTTTCAGTGATTTCTGCAATTCTAACAAGATTAATAACCTACATTGGCTTCAAAATGCTATCTCCAATGATAAAAACCATTATCGGGATCTATTTCGAAAAAACTCTTCCAGTAAATTCCCCATTAATTTTAGATTCTACTATTTCTATATACGCTTCTCGTGTTTTCGCAGCATCAATAACTAAATTAGAAATCTCAACTGAAAAAAATTCTCTAAAAATTCCTCTTTCCATATCTTTAAACTCAAGTTCTATATATGATATAGAGTATATCATATATCCTCTTGATAAAAACGAAATCAAATTTGAAGTGAGTTTTTATACATCTGGGACATACATAGAAAATAATCTTAATCTTTCTAGTCCAAAAGCAGTTCAATTAAATTCTGAGATTATTTACTCAACAATAAAAGGCGAGTTTTCAGATAATAAAAACTATGAATGTGCATATTTACTCTCTGATCAAACATGGATAACTGATGGTTGCAAAATTTATGATTTGGTAGATGGAAAAATAACAATGGCTTTATCTCATCAATCAACATTTAAAGTTTATGAAACCCCTTCTAATAATTCATGTGAAATTGGAGTTGGGCCTATAGTTACATCATGTGCATGGCTTATGATTGCAATATTATGTATAACAGTTTTTTACATTTTAGATAAAAATCAAGTTAATGAGTCTGAAAATGAAAATAAATATACTTTTTATCCTATAACAAGTGTTTTTATTCATCAAAGTAGAAGAGCTTCATCAGTTTTATATTTATTTTCTACACATATCTTGTTAATATGCTTAATAGGCTTATTGCTTCAAATATTTGAATCGCCAACAGATAATGCTGATAAAAAAAATAATGGTTTTAATATAAACAAGATTTTCCCTGGAATTATTTCATTGGGATTGACTCAGGTTTTTTCTACACCAATTTATTGGTTTTTATTTAATCATAAAACATCTGTAAAATGTGTTAAAATTACTAGATTAGTCAGTGTTAGTTTATCTTTTGTGTGTATGATAGGGATAATATTAATGACAATATTTTATTGTAGAGAGTTCACATTTTATTGGATTATTGATTATTTTATATTTTTACCGTTGCAATTGATGATAGAAATTGTTTTGGCATATTTTATGTGGAAAAGACGAAAATTGCAAATTTCTAAACTTTCATCAAAGGTTGTACCTGAAAAAGAAATGCTTAATGCTTTAGTGAAAGAAAAGGAAAATTCTTCATTAGAGAAAAAATGTCAATCTATTGTGAATAAGGATTTTAGTTTTGACTCAAATACTGTAGGATTTTGTTCGATTGTGCAAGGCGCTCAATCAATTGCTAATGATAAAATAATTAGCTTTGATTCGAATACAATTGAAAAATTATCTTTTGAACGAAAATGCTATTCGATTGGAGATGATAAAAATCTTAATAATCCTTCAAATGATCTTGAAGCTTCTAATATTAGTTAGGAATTATTTAGTTAAGAAAATAGGACATATATATATTTGTGTTTTTTGTATAGTATGAATACTCAACTCAAGCTAGCACTTCAAATTATCTTTTTCAATCTCTTCTTTCTTTGGCTAGTGCATGTGAATCTTGTAATATTTTCCTTTGTTATCATTGTTTTCAATAGATTCTATAATTAATCCTGGGAATTTTAAAAAAAAAAATTTATGAATATTGAAGAGGAAAAAGGTGTTTGTATATATCGAGCTCAGCATAAACTTGATTTGCAGTTGTATATTGTTAAAGTGATGAAAATTAATGCGAATTTTATTGAAATGGGCATAAAAAACGATCTTTAGGGAGATAAATAGGGTAAAGCAATTGAAGTGTAGGCATATTACAAGATATGTTACCTGTTGGGTAGAACTTCAAGACCAGGCAAGTTTTTATGATACAACTGAAGTGTTGTTACATGTACAAATAGAGTACATCCAAGGGCAATCTTTTAGGTCAATAGATCGATTATGATTTCAATGAGGATAAATGCATTTGTTTCTATCGAAAATATCGAAAGTCATGAAATTTATACACTCAAAAGTACTTGCTCATGGAAATATAGCCTTAGATAATGTTTGTATTGATAAGTATATCTGGTTTATAATTGGAGATTTTGATTTCAGTAGTACTATACAATATAATATCACTAGCTTCTCGAATTTATCCTTGGAGATGCTTGGAAGAGTACCAAAATACTCTCTTCCTAAAGTGATGACCCATTTAAAGTTTTTAGACCATTCGTCACTTGTATGAATAATAAATTATAACCCAGCTAAATTAATACAAAATCCTCAGCTATAAAAATTTTTTAAGATTTTTTTTGTGAATTTTATGTTGGTAGAGGTTTTTATGATATTTTTGAATGATTTTTATATAATGGAGTTTTATTTGGATATAATTCTAATATTATAAAAATTTTGAAAATTAGATTTGAATTTGTGAGATTATTTTAAGAATGCTATCATATAAAATGTCTTTTTATGAAACGAAATCATTCAAGTCAGAACTGTCAGTTGATATTTACCGTAAAACATTATCGAGACATAAAACTTTGATACAAAATAACAGATATGCAAAAGAACTGGAAAAAAAATATAATAAGTTTAGATATAGAACTAAACAAAAACACCACAATAGTTGTAAAGTACCAAAAACACCTCATTTATGGCCTATTTATAGTAATGCTTTCACTGAAGTCTTAAGAAGTAAACTTAACTCAGTTCTTAAGGTATCTACACCAAAAGATAATACAAGGCCAAATACTCGTGAAGTGTATAAAAAAGTAGTTTGCTCTATGAAATCTACTAGAAAGTTTGGAAATTGTTCTTTAAAGAATAATATTTAGTTGAAAATTAGTATTTAGGAAATTGATATTTTTAAATAAATGCTATGAAGATTGAATATTTGTATGAATAATATGGGAATATGATTAATTATTATTGTTATGGGAAATATGACGATGTGATAAAGGTTTTTGATTTAGATGATATGGTTTTTTGTAGTGAATATAGAGGTAGTTAGAAGATATATGTGATGATTTTATATATAATGTTGTAAGGGGTTGTGTTGGGGAAAAAAGAAAATCAGAAAGTTTTTTGATTTCTTAATGTGATGGATTATAAATTATATGAAAAGTTGTATAATATTTAATAAGAAATGTATAAATAAAACAGAGGAAAATTTGTAAGTTTTTTTTTACAGTTGTAGTTAGAATTTGCTGTTGTATATAAATATAAATAAATATAAGGGGAAAATATAAATTTAATTATAATACAACTTTTTGGCTGTATATAAATTATTTTACATTGTTTATATTACTGATTATTTGTATAGATTAAATTATTTTGTAAGTATAATTTATAAATAATATTCCATAAAGAACTGCAAGTATTTTTAATAAAAACTAACGATATTATGCATAGAAATAGAAAATTTAGGTATAAGAAAAGGTTGCTTATGTAAAGATTAAAAGAATAAAGATTTTATATGTGAATGTTAAAGATATTATAAGTTTATATATAGGAATATTAAAATATTTTCAAAACAAATATGAAATTATGTATATGCTTTTATAGCTGAAAAGGCAAATAATAAAATTAAATATTTGAGATTAGTTAAAATAAAACAAGCTTTTTTTCAAGTATAATATATAGATTTTGGTTGTTGAAACGCTGGATTATAAGATTGACTTTATTATAATATGGTAGACATATATAATATTATACTTATAATTAGCTAAATATACATACTCTTCTAAATAAAAACCTTCTATCAACACCCAAAACCAAATTTTATTGTCTGCATTTAAGCATCTCTGATTATAAATAAAATTTCATTTTCTAACCAAAAAATAATATGCAAAATTCCTAATGTCTTCATCATCTCCATCTAAAAAACCTCTTTATAGTCTCTTATTAAAACCTACTTCAAAATCATCTAAAAAAAAATTTCATAAAAATTACCCCTACCTTTTTTAAAAAATCTCACTCAAAAAGTCACAACACCCTAAACCCTTCAAAAACTATAATCAGTACTAAAACACCCTAAATACAAAAATAATTCCAAACAATATCTAACTATCTAACACCCTAACACCCAAAAATCTAATCTTAATGTACTCCCATTTTTATCTAATTTTTCATCATTAACCCTCTAATTATCTCATAAAAAGTCTAATTTCCATTCAAAAGAAAGTTTTAATCCTAGTTAATTTTTTATAAATCTCAAAATCCAAACATCCAAAATCATCTTTTCAGCTTACTAGAAAATCAGTTAAAGTTTATAAAAAAAATAACACGTCAATAACACCAAAAATTATTCTAAGTTCTTATAATTTTTAAACATAATAAAAGAGTTTATTTTTGATCTGCTCAATTTCTTCAGCATTTGGGAGTTTAAAAGTGTTAAAATTCGCAGTTTCATGCTGAGGAGTTATAAATGTTCTGAAATAATTNGCATAATAAAAGAGTTTATTTTTGATCTGCTCAATTTCTTCAGCATTTAGGAGTTTAAAAGTGTTAAAATTCGCAGTTTCATGCTGAGGAGTTATAAATGTTCTGAAATAATTTGGCAAGTTCGTGTTCAAACATGGAAAATTTGAAAACGACCCTATGCTTATGTAGTTATTAGCAGTTTGAGTACCGTTTTTAATTTTTTCTGTGGATTCTTCAATATTTTTATTTTTCAGTATGTATTTCTTTAACTTGCCTGATTTCTGTTTACGCATTAAAGACTTGAATCTGTTTTTAACACTATTTTCAGTCCTCCCCTGCATTTTCCTAGCGATTTCACTCCATTTATTCCCCATAATAATCTGCTGGTTAATGATAAAATCGTCCTCTTCTTCTTTCCATAATCCTTTAACTAGACTAGGGTCCACATGATTATACCATCTTTCTCTACAATGCCTTCCTTGTCTAACCTGTAATCCTTCATGAATCATTGTATTTAACTCTTTTGCTATAGCGCTCCAAGCTTTAGCTCCACGAGATGAGACAATTTTCAAAAGGATTTCATCTTCTATAGAGTTCCAACCCTGCTTATCGTCCTGTTGATCATTACAAGATGTAGATGAAAGAGGTTTTATAAGTGGTTTATACTCATTAAGCCCATAGTTTGCTACACAAGGTACTAACCAAATATCCCCTTCAATATGATATTGTTGATTTGTACTTAGTTTGAACTGTTGACGTAAGTAATTCGTGATGTCCATTATTATTCTAGAATAATATAAAAGGTTAATCTATATGATTTCGATATATAAAAGAATGATTTTCATAGATTGGGAATTTTATCAGTAAAAGATAGCAGGTTTTAAAATCTTCAATATAAATTTCATTTAACAACTTTGTTTTATGCAAAAAATTAGAAAAATCGTATGTAGAAATTTCTAATCAAAAACTCTAAAGGGAAACTTGAAAGCTGTAAGATTTTTTGATAATATAATTATAATATTTGTATTAACAATAAGATTAAGATGAGAATATAATATTTCATATGAAAAAAACTAGTCAGTGACAAAGAGGAAAATCAGGTTTATGATTGTGAGAACTTTTAGGTGTTAAAAACTTTGATAGTAAGTTTTATTAGGGTTTTTGGTAGACAGGAAATATTTTCATAAGATGATTTTTGAAAACTCAATGAAATTTGTGTAAAAAGATGTGAAGATGAAGATTTTTATATTATCAAGTATCTAAACTAAATCTAAGTATATTTTAATTTTCAAATCAACCATATAGTTATTACTGATTATCTGATCAGTGAGGTTAAAAAAATGCTGGACTGACAAAGTTAGCTGATATTTTAAATCAAGTATATTGATTTGGTTAATATTTCTTATAAAACTATCTTTGAAATATAGTCTTTTATAACAATCCTTAATCTATGCTATTTTATACTCACATAATAATCTTGTAATTATGTATTTTAAATAATATAAGTGATTTTATAACTATATTTTAATATAAGCAGTATTAAGGTATAAACACTTGTCTTGGAACCCTTTTAAGGATTTTTATTTCATTTCCCCCTCCAGGTGAGTCTATTTCATTTGTTTTGATTTCTGATTCGGTATCAGGTTTTCCTTTAAGCCGAAGGGCATTTGGGCTTTTTGACTCTAAGCTTTGTGACCTTATCGGTGTTTCTTCTTTTTTCTTATAGTGAGTATTGTACATTTTTAAGAACTCATCGACAAACATGTACCCACCACCAACACGGACAACTGGAATACCATTTTTTAGATTGAAAGCTAGTCTTTTGTTGCCGTAGTTATAAATCCCTTCTGCAATTTTTACGAAAGGGTTTTTAGATTGGGAGTTTTTGAAAAACTGTTTTAGAGCTTTGTCGATTGGGTCCACTTTTTCTTCACGTTTTGGGATTTTTCCTAACGCGGACTTTAACTGTCCTGACAGGTCAGAATTTTCTTCAGCCTGTTTAGACAAGTCATTCCTATACCTCTCAATAATATCTTTATACTGTTCATTCTCACTTTTCAAAGCTTCCATCTGGCCTTTCAGATCCATATTTTTCTCTTTAGTATGTGTAAGTTTAATCGAAAGGTTATGCATTTGTTTCATAAAATAAGGGTCTTCCGTCACAACTGTCAATTGACCATTTTCCCCTATCTGTTCAGTCAAAGTTTTAACCCTACCAATCAGATTTTTATTTTCTTTTTCCAAATACATTTGCGTATGGTTATTCACTTTAATATCATGCCAAATATTATTCGAAGAATTAATCACCTGCTGTAATTCCTTCCTTTTCCCTTCAGATTCTTTTAACCTACTCATAAGTCCTTCAATATCATAAACTTCAATTTTTTCACTAATGATTTCCTTAAGACTCAACTTATACTGAAGAATCTCAATCGTCCTTTTCAAACTAGCGACTTCTTCAGTCAGTTTAATTTTCATCTGTTCATATCCAGCAATTTGCGCTTTAATCCCAGCATTTTCTTCAATCAACTCATCAGTTCTTTCTTTATTNTCAGTCAGTTTAATTTTCATCTGTTCATATCCAGCAATTTGCGCTTTAATCCCAGCATTTTCTTCAATCAACTCATCAGTTCTTTCTTTATTTTCATTTTGGAACTTGTAGAAATTCTCAGCAAGGTCATCGACTATATTTTGTAATCGTAAATTTTCCCCTTGAGTTTTTTCTATAACTTCTTCAAGTCCTGTGATTATGTCATTTTTATAAGCAATTTCTTGTTTTAAAGTTCCTATAAAAGTGTTATCTTCAAGTATACGTGAAGAAAACATTGAAGATTCTTTTGAAGATTCAGTAACTTCGATTACTGTGTTTAAGCTTAATGGTTTTACTTCTAAACTTATCCTTGGGCCTTCGATTATGTTAGGCATAAACATGAGTTCTTTATAAGGATTTGATATTGGGAACCAAGCTTTAGGAGTTTTTCTTAAGGAAGTTATAGGAATAGTGAATCCTCCTAGGATAAAATTGTTTTGAATTAGGGCAAATGAAAAGTTCCCATCGCCTTGAAGCTCAAATATGTTGGTGTCGTATAAGAATTGCTCAACTGTGTCTAGGGTTATTTTGTATTCGTAGTTACCGTATTCTAGGCCTTCAACTTCTCCGATGGAAATTTCAAATCGATTTTTCATTTATAACGACGAAATATTTAAAAAGCTTAATTTTCTTATGGGTTTTAACTAGAAGGGTGCTTTGGGTATTTATGTGATTTGTTATTTTGTGATATAAAATTTTGTGTTTAGGTTTGTTGAAGGGGTGATTTAAAATTAGATAATGGGTTGAGTTGGAGGTTAGAGATTTTTGTATTTTAGGAATGTGCGGGTTTGTTTTAGAGTTTATGTGTAGAGTGGATTTTATTGAAGGAAAGATGATATGGATAATTTTAGATATCATGTTGTAAGAATAGGCTACATGATTAGATGAAAAAGTTAGAATTAATTAGAAAATAAGGTAGATGAAATATGTAATAAAAGGTTGTTATAGAGAAATTTGCTGAAAAGTGGGGGATGAGTTAGTTTTGATATGTTTCGAAGTATAGTTATAGATAATAAAATCAAATATTAATTTTAAGCATAAAAATGTATATGCGATATTAAGTGACTTTTTTTAGGTATTAGGAATTTTTATTAGTTTTTTCTGTTATTTTCATATACAATAATAAAAATGTATATGCGATATTAAGTGACTTTTTTTAGGTATTAGGAATTTTTATTAGTTTTTTCTGTTATTTTCATATACAATAATTTATAGCTCATTTAGTTGTAAACCATGAATTTGCTATATACAATTATTTAAGAATTAGCATAAACTTCTCAAAAATCTTATATTAAAAAAACAGTATATCTTAACAATTTCCACTCACCCTATAATTTCCAATAAAAATCTTCGCCTACTAATCTATAACTTCACACATCCTATACAAAATCACTAAAATCATAAAAAAAACCTTACAAAAAATCCAAGTTTCCACTTCACCCAAACCAACATCCTCATCAAAAAAACTTTAAAAATTCCCTTCAAAGCCTATTCCTACCCATAATCCAAATCACACCCATCTTCCACAAGCCTTCAAAAATCCTAAAAAACTCTCCCCTAAAAAAAAAAGCCAACTTATTTTCCCAATCTTTCAAAACTCTTAATAATTTCACAGCCTACTAATAAAAATGCAACGAACACGAGATGAAGACTATGACTACCTATACAAAATTGTCTTAGTAGGCGAAGCTGCAGTTGGTAAGACCCATCTTCTCTCCCGTTACATCAAAGGAACTTTACCTAAAAATCCTACATCAACAATTGGAGTTGAATTCGCAACTCGTACCGTACCTTTAGAAACAGGAGGTACAGTAAAAGCACAAATCTGGGATACAGCTGGACAAGAACGATATAGGGCAATAACAAGTGCTCATTATCGTAGAGCAGTTGGAGCTTTATTAGTATATGATGTGACTAATGAAAAATCATTTCAAGCTGTTAGAAGATGGATGGAAGAACTTAGAGATCATGCTGAACCAGATATTGTTATAATGTTGGTAGGAAATAAAATTGACCTTTGTGATAGAAATGCTGAAGTTAGGAAAATTACAAGAGCAGAAGGGGAGAAATTCGCTAAAGAACATGGGCTTATGTTTGAGGAAACATCGGCTATAACGGTTGTTAAGGTTAAGGAAGCTTTTGAGGAACTTTTACAGAAGATTTATAATGTTAAAGCACAAAGCGGAGTTGGGATGGGGAAAGAGACGGGGATTAATAGATTGGCAGCTAATCTTAATGCAGAAAAACGCTCAGGAGGGATGTGTTGCTAGTAAATTCTTAAATAATATGTAGAAGGTATGAGAAAAAAAGTTTGGAAGGCTTTTTTGAGGGATTTTTGTTGTAGATTATTGAATGAGATTTTTTTATTTAGGGTAGTTTATGTGATTAAAATATAAACTTCATACAATAAAACTAATATTTCATCATAAATAATAATTCCCACAGCATTCGTAATCAATTATCATCAAAATAAAAACCCCAGATATTGCTAAAGAACTCAAATAAAGATATATAATGAAGATCTATGAAATTCTCAAAAGAGTTATTTCAGAAAGTGACATTTAAATTAGCATCAAACTAATAAAACCTTCCTTTAATTAAAAATAGTACTAAAAATAGCAATTAAAGATTATTNGATCTATGAAATTCTCAAAAGAGTTATTTCAGAAAGTGATATTTAAATTAGCATCAAAACATCATCAAACTAATAAAACCTTCCTTTAATTAAAAATAGTACTAAAAATAGCAATTAAAGATTATTTGATGATGAATCAGAGGTTGCATTTCTAAAACGTTGGTTTTCATCATCAGAATCTTTAATTTTGCCACAACCAAAAAGGCATCCAAAAAAGCTCCAAGGCTTAGATGTCGATATTTTCAATAAACTCCTCCCAGTTTGAATCTTAAACTTATTGTCTAAATCAAGACAGATATCTTTTTTCATACGAATTAATGTTCCAAATTTAGAATTGAGGTCTTGAATATATAAACCTGAGGATCTTATATTTATACAAGCATGATTACGAGATATAGAAATATCAGGGATTCGCATATCAGAATCATATCCACGGCCTAATCTTATAACTTTTTTATCATCAAGGTTTAAGACATGAATGCATTTTTTTTTATTATTACAACTTTCTAGAATCATATAGTTTGTTGTTGGAGGTTTCTCAATTATGACCAAATCAATAGTTTTATTATCGACAAGTATTTTATTTGGATACTTAAACTTACACAATTCGCAATTTAAAGAACGCCATGTATAAATTTTAACATCACGATGACTATTTTGAGTTATTTTGCTATCAAGCCATCGTTGTAAACACCCAATATGTATAACACCCATAGTCCCTGTACAAAAACAAGGAGAAATCAGTGGGTTCAAGTCATCATTATCATCTAAAAGGCATATTCTACATGAATTAGAAATGATTTGAGTTTCTAAGTGTATTGGAACACTAAGATCAGTTTTAGATTTTACTAACCCGCCAAGTCCTCCATTTTGTAATGTTTTAGAATGTAAGACCGATCGATGGACTTCGCTTTGTTTATACCCTGAGATTTCTTTGATAGTAAATTTAATTTTCCCTAGTCTAAAAACATCGCCTTCTGATAGCAGATATTCAGTAGTTTTAAGACTATTTATTACTATCCAAGGCTTTTCCCAATTTTTTCCTTCTGTTTTATTGATTGACGATGATAACATAAAATTTCTGTTTTTCTTATAAAATAAAGCTAAGATTGTTGGATTGTTTTGAAGATTGTTTAAACTTGAATGATGTACTGAGTGGACATTTTCACCCTGACGAACAATTATAGAATCTTCATTTAGCTTAATTTTGCATCTATGATAATTAGATGCATCGTAATCAAATAAACCATTTGATTCACGAAACAATGTTATAGCTTTGATTGTTATTCTTTATATATTTTACCTTTGTTCAACCATTTAATATTTATTATTAAAGATATTACCATGATAGTTTTATGATAAAGGGTAGTTATATATTTAAAGTCTGTTTTTATTTGAAGTTATATATAGGATTTTATAAAGAATTTTGTTTTTAAAGCATATGATAGAATTTTGGGTAGGAATATAAGCAGTTTAAGATTTAATTTATAAAATCACCACACAAAACCATAAAAAAAAATTATACACCCACAAAAAAACTCCTTCAAAAAAATCATTTTACTTCCAAAACAACTTTTTCCTATAAAACCCAGCATTTATCTTATTACCTAAAAGTTGTTATCCCCAGAATCACTATCAACTTCCAATTCTTCCTCTTCTTCTTCTTCTTGTGACTCCCCACTTCCTTCTTCTTCATCATCATCAATAAAATTTTCATCTTCACTTTCTTCTTGTGCATAATTCCTCCTATTATGATTTCTTGCCTCAGTAGGTCTAGCAGCTTCAAACCTTATCTCATTTCCTTCAATCCTCTCACCTTCTTCAAAAATATCCCCAGCTTTTAATTGATCCTCTTCACTTTTCTTTATTTTATTCCTCGCATCATCTAAATCCTTATCAACTTCAGCTTTTTTTTTCTCATCAGTAACCCTATAAGACTCTAAATCATGTTCTAAATACGTAAGATTCCTAAACTTGACAACAAAAACCTCATAAAGTTTTTCGACTTCTTGTTCTAATCTTTCATATTCATCCATATAAGCTGGTCTTACAGATTGCAAAGATTTGATTCTTTTTTCAGCCCTTTCAAGTTCGACGCTGCGTTTTTTGATTTTGGTTTCGAGATTTTTTTCATCTTTTTCCAGTTCTTCAAGCATTTTTTCCATTTGGCTTAAAGACCCAGTTTGACTATTGATAATATCTCTAATACAATTTCTTATATATTCTTGTTCAGCATTTGAGTCTAAGTTTCTTGAAATGTTGTCTAAAAAGGCTAAAGCTTTATCACGTGCTTCTTTTAAATCTTTTTCCCTTGATAATAAATCAAAAAGCTTGGCGCCAGAATCGGTTATTTCACTTGCCAGCTCTCGGGCTGACTTGAGATTTTGAAGTTTTGTGTTTAAACTAAGATCTAGGCCTATATAAAATTTACGTGCTTCATTTATTTCTGATGATGATGAAGTTTGAGCTTTATATAACATAGAAGCTATTTTTAAGAGTTCTCTTACTGCATAACCATCGGCTTGGTATAGTTTTTTCATGTTTAGTTTGATTCGGGTTTTGGATAAGAAAAATTTCGTCACGTTTATTATAAAAGCAACTCTTTGGCGCTCTTCTTCTATATCGCCGTTCACATCACAGTCTGGGTCGATTCTAAGTAAAAAAATACCTTAGCATTAGCCATTCTATTATGTCGACTATTAGTTCAAAGTTGGGTGTGCGAAAGTTTTCCATTGAAATGATACGGTTATAACCTAAAGCACGCATGGTTTCACAGAAGTTTCGAAGCTCACGAAATGCCATTTATTGTTTGGAAAAAAGATTTGGAAAAGAGAGGGAGGATGAGGATTTTTTTGTTGGAAGGAGGATTTTAGGGATTTTTTTGGAATGGGTGTTAGGTTTTGTTAGGAGGATTGAAAGATTTGAAGATGATTTTGCCTTTAGGGGTATTTTTTAAATGGAAGGAGGGAGATTTTTTTTTTGGTTTTGGGATGTGTTTTTTTTAGGATTTGAATGATTTTGATGAGGTGTTTGAGATTTTAGATTATGAAGTAGAAAATTTTTTTGTGATGAAGGTATGTTAGAATTAAGGGAATTGGGTTTTGATATGATGAATTTATGGATTAGGATAAGAATATTTTTTTTTATAGTATGAAAATAACTAAAATTATTATGAAGTTTTAGTTTTGAAGAATACCTAAAATTATTATGAAGTTTTAGTTTTGATGATTTCCCACAGTAATTTTTGATTTATTATGGTTTAGTTTTCAAAATTATATAATATTTTTAAAATGCATAGTTAAATCATACTAAATTACTCACTTTTAAGGTTAAAAGCTCATAGTGATTTTAATAGCATTATTTAGTACAAATTAAATTTTATAACCCAAACTAGTGTATATATGTAAGAAATTAATACATAAAAAACTTAAGAGAAAAAAAATATCTTAAAAATAAATAAAAATTTCCATTTGAAATAACAAACCTTGCATTTTTGTAAAAACTATAAATTTCAAATACAAAAATATAAACTTACTGTTTAAACTGTCTTTAAAAATAATTATAATGGAAAGATTTATATAAAAGGTTAATAAAATATGTTACTTCATTAAAAAATACTTGAAAAAAGATATGATAGCAAAAGATCTGGCTATTTAAAATGGAACAAATTAATAAGATAAACTAAATGTTTAAATCTTCTAAAGCTATATTTTATGGGTATTTAAATAAGCCTCGCAAATAAAATATTTCTAATCCTACTATATTACAATCACTTCATTTTTATATTGATTATTTATTTTCTATAGAAGATTATAGGATATTATTATACGAAACACTGAAAATTTTTGTTTTAATATTAAAGTTTATAGTTATTATGAGTTTATTAGTATAGAAAAATGGAAGAAGTTGAAGATGTTTTGGATGATAACATTGACTTCAAGATTATTATAATCTAAACAAGTTAGAATTAGAAGTAAATTTATAGAGACAATATAGAATTATACAAGAAAATTCTTATTAGATTGTCTTAATTTTACATTTTATAAGTTTTTTTACAAGTAATTACTTAATTTCAACTAAGTAAAGAGTTCTGGGGGTAAATTCATTACTGTTATCAAATTATTGAGTTCTTTTATTGTATAAGCAGCTGGTTCATATGTTTTTTAATATCAAATTGCCCATAAATTCTTGATTTTGTAAGACTTAAGTTAATTAAATCCTATGTATTTTTTTTGGAATTTAGCATTCTAAATCATGTCAAACTACTCTTTTACGCTTTAAAAGTCAAAGATACCCTTCACAATAAAACATATGCCTTTAAAAACCCTTAAAATTATCTAATTTCTCGAGAAAAAAAATTTTTATTTCTCATCAAAACCAAAAGTGATATACTAGTAAAACACAGACTCCTACTTAAAAAGAAAAACAATATAATCTTCTTATATAACAAATACTTTATAATAAGCATATTAATTATATAATTATCTAAACTTTCAATCATAAGTTGTCTATATGGAAATAATCAATAATCTTCTCTCATCCACTTGCTAGACTAAATCAAAGTCCTTCAGTATATTGAAATAAAGATTTCCCTTTGATTAAAACAACTATTTGATGACTCAAATAAAATTAACTCAAATAAAATTAACTCATCCTTTGATTTTCTTTATCTATACAGAAAATGCATGCCTATACACAGTTCGCTTAGAAAAAAAATAATATTTTTATAAAGTCTCTGAGGATATCGTTGAAAAAATAATATGATATTTTATAGAGAGCAAACTCTTACATATCATTCTTATAAAAAACATGAAAGAACAAAAAAATGTATACCATAATATAAATGCATTACTGTACATAAATTTAATATATGCATATTACATCTAAAACTCACTTATATAAAGAAATTAACATCATCATCGCATTCGAAATCAAAATACATACAACCTTATATAAAAATAATAAATTACTAATAAGAATGAATGAATCTCCGTCACCTCCTTGGACATTTGAAGATTATTTTCAAGACTATTTTGAAGATTATTTTGAGAATATAGAGATTAAAAGTGAAAACAAAATACTGATTCAGGCACTTTCACAAAATAACACTGAAAAAAAAAATAGTTTTTGCAATCAAAATTTCCTCTATTCAGATGAAATCTATCCTAATGATAAAATAGACTATTTAATTTCAAGCTCTCAGAAAACTCAGCAATTACATGCAAATACAAAATACAAGCCTGTAAAAAATATAAAAGTAGAGACTTATCACCAAAAAAATACTAAAAACTCTTTAGAAAACGAAATCTCTGATCCTAAAATAAAAGCTATAATTATTAAAGAGCCTACAGAAAATTATCATAAATCTTCTGAACTATGCTTCAATGTAGACCTAAAAAAAATTTTTCCTAGTGAAAAAGCAAAAAAAATCACTCATCAGGTTTTTATCGGAAAAAATAAAAACATAATATCAGAGTTCAAGAAAAAAATAATCAAAAATAATGAAATATATGGAGTAAAAAAAGCAATTAAAGTAAATGAAAGAGCTAATTTTATAAGAGGCCATAATAGATGGATCAAAAAGATTCTTAATTCTTTATTCTATCATAACAAAACAAAGAATAAAATTGAAATTAAAGACTTGAATCAAATGGAATGTTATAAAAATTCAGTTAAATATATAATTTCAATGGATAATAGGATTATATTAGAAGGAAGTAGTATGACAACAAAATACCCATCTTTGATACAAAAGAAAAAAAATTGTGATGATAAAGTTAAAAAGGTTGAAAATTATTATAAAGGGTATTCAAATGAATTTTGTGAAGATTATTTTAGTAACCCTGTTATATTGGAATCTTTTAGTTTGTATATTGATTTTTTATTTTCTGTTGAAGATTGTAGAGTATTGTGTGAAACAATAAATTTATTTTGTTGTAAGGATGGAATTTATGGTTTACATTCGGGTGATTGTATAGAAAAATGGAAAAGGTTGAAGATTTATTTGAAGCTTGGGATGCTGGCAGGGTCGTCAAAATGATTGCTATGAAAACAAGTGAAATTAGATGGTTTATTTAATTTTATTATGCTTTTGTAGAATGGATTTTATATTTTTGTTTATATAATTGCTTGAAGGAATGCATATTATGGTTTTTTATGATAAACTGTTATTGGTATGAGATGAGGATAAATGTGAAAGTTATGAATTGGAATGATTTGCTGTTTTTAAAACTTTTTTTAAAAAAAATATGATGAAAAAGTACTAAAACTATCGAGCTGGAAAGCAAAAGTATTAATCAAAGTAAATTAAAGCATTATATTTATAGGAGGATATAGCAAATGGGTTAGGAAAATATTGAATATTTCACTGATTCGTTTAGAAAATTATAAGTGTATCTAAACTGAAGATAAAAAGAAAAGAAAAGAAAATTCTATGAAAAAGCAGTAATATGTTGTATTATAGGAAAATAATTTAATAAAAAAGTAGGATAACAAAATCTATCGATTGTAAAAAGAAAGAAAATGAATAAAGATGAAAGTTAAAAGCTCCTAAGGTTATGTTTGAAAAGTGTTGACATGATTTTTGTAAATAATATTTTGTAATCCTAGAAGATTTTAGGATATTACACGAAACAGTGAAAATATTTTTTAGCGATATTTGTATTTATAACTATTATGAGTATAGTTATATATAAAAATTGGAAAATAGAAGTGATTAGAGAGGTTAAAGAGACTAGTGATATAAATGAGAATTAAAATTTGATTTTTTAAATTAAAAGGAAGATTACTAGTTTTATAGAGATAATATAGAATATTAAAATAGTTTTTTAATGAAAAGTTTTATTAAGGAGATAATGACATAATTACAAATTAAAAAGTGAAGATAATTTATATGACAAATCTTAAGATAAAATAGTTTAAATTTTAGTTTAAAAATTTATGTTGAAATTTTATTAATAATCCGAAAAATAAAAGTATCATGCATATCGTAAGATCTAAGCAACAATTTTTTACTGAGAATATTCCCACAAAAAAATATAGGAAAAGCAATACCTTGATACTAAAGTGTAAATTATTGTATCTAAGTAAACAAATAAACTAATTGTCTCTGATTAAAAAAACATAAAATTTCCCTATCTATTCTATTTAAGAAGCTAATATCCATACTCCAGTATAAAATTTTATCATGCAAACCTAATTATTTTAACTCAAAAAATATACTTTCCAAAATTCTCTTATACAAACTTGAACTTATTCAAATCCAAAACAATCAAAAGCCTTCAATTATTTTTCTAATCTTCCATACATATATATCCCTCTATCTACATCATCCTCTAACCTACAACATAACTCAAATCTAAAATACAATCATATCATCATCAAACCTTATTTCACATTAAAATCCCATAAAACTCATATCCTTTCAACCCAGCCTCTAAAATATACAATCAAAATCCATATAAAAACCTTATCAAATCATTATATTTAAACCCCAACATCTTCTTTATCTATCATCCTTTTAAATACAAACTATCCAAAGTTTTAATTAATATCAACATCCTAATAAAAAGTTGAGCTCTTATTATAAATCCTCAAACTCCTCGAGTTTTTCATCTTATCGCCTTTAATCCAAGGGTGTAAAAGTGCTTCTTCAGCATCAATCCTCTGTTTAGGGTCCAGTTTCAGACATTCGCTAAGGAAATCAATAAACCCTCTATCACAACTTTTTAATATCGATGACAACCTTTTGCTTCCAGACTCAACCATATTCTCATCTATACATACAAGTTTCCCTTCATTATCAAAAAGCTCACTTCTCCTATTACTCATCCTAACCATTTTACTTGGAAACTCACCCATGACTTCAACAATTTTACATAACTGTTCATATTCATCCCTTCCTACAAATAAAGGTGTCCCAGTATACATCTCAAAAAGAATACATCCTAAACTCCATATATCAATTTTTTCATTATAATCCATATCAAGGATAATCTCTGGGGCTCGATAATAACGACTTTGAATATAAGTAAAAAGCTTATTAGATTGTTCGCAAGCTGAACCAAAATCAATGATTTTTATACTGGATTTATTTATAGCTTTAAATAATATATTCTCTGGTTTCAGGTCACAATGGATCAATCCACTTTTATGAATATGTTTAAGACCAATAAGCATCTGTACAGCGATTCTTCTTAAAACATTAACATTCATGCCTTGGAATTGGTTTTTCTTCAAATAACTGAATAAATCGGTACTTAAAAGTTCGAAAACTATACAAAAATGCCCTCGGAAACGAAACTGATCAATTTTGTCTATTATTGTATCATTAAACCCATCTCGTTCTATTGAATCAAGAACTTTAACTTCATGTTCCCCGATTTCTTCGAAGTTTTTACCTTTACGAAGGATTTTTATTGCAACTGGGTTTTGAGTTTTATGATCGAAACAGTTGACTACTATACCAAAGCTCCCATCACCTAATAAATGACTGATTTCATAACGATATGATATTTGATCACCTACAAATGCTCGATAATAACCTTTTTCATCACAGAATTTGCCATTGTGTTTTTTTGTGCTGTTGCTAATGTAGTATATTTCAAGGTAATTCAAAATTTCTTTTTTCTCGTATTCGGTAAGCAAGCTACTATTTTCTTTTAAGACCTTTTCTGGGGTTAAACACTCAACAATAACTTCTCCTTTGATACACTCATCAGTGAAAAATCCTTTAATTGATCTATGATATGATGTTCTTGTAGTTTCCAATGGAAAGTAAGTGAAGACATTGTTAATGCCTATTTTTAAGTTTTTTTCTGTTGATAGACTGCTTGCCCGCAAGGCTTTTTTTCCTCCTGAAGCTGATAAATTATCACCACGGCTTTTAGTAAAGAAAGCATTTGGTTTGATATTCATTTATTATCAAATATCATCCAGTAAAAGCCCATTTTCTATTTAAATTTTTTTTCGACTAGAGAATATGATTAAGATATTTTTCCCTTAAATCCTTAGATGCATTTATATCGTCTCTATAAAGATATATAGTATTATAAACTCTTAGATTTATTATTTATGATCATAATATATCTTATAAATTTAGGGCTTTATAATAAAAGTAATCGAGAAGTTGATAAATTTTTTATATAAGGATGAGAGAAAAAGTGTTAAGGAATAGTATTTGGACAAATATGGGCTGGTGAAAATGTTTATAGAAGTAAAGTTTAGACTAGGGAATTAAAGGGGATTTGAAAATTGATTCCATTTCTTTTACATTCTAATTTTTATAATAGGTAAAGTAGTTATGGGGTTGATTGGGAAAATATGCTTTGATTCTAGTCATTTTTTTATTTCTATTAGGATTGATTTTTTCTTATGAATCTGATATTGGGATTTAATTTTTGATGAGCTTTTGTTTATGATAAGTATCTTAATTTTGATTTTGGTTTGATAAATTTGTTAAATGCTTAGTGTTAAAGAAAAAATATGTTTGGGATATAAAAGAAGTTATGTAAATTAGTTTTGTAATAAAAAACTTGATTTGAGGTTTTAGGCTTTTAATGAGGTTGATAGGATTTAGTGTTACAAATTATTTGTTATAATAAATTATATGGAAAGGGTGATTTTTAGAAGGAATAAAGATTAAATCTAATGAATGTATGTATTTTTGTAAAGATTGATTCTTAGTATGAGAGATTTATTTAGAAGATAGTTTTGACTTGAGAATGATTAAATAAACATTTGATGATCATTTTATGAAGAGTGAGAAAAGATTTTCAAAAATTGTTCAATTGTGAAAACTTAAATAAACATTTGATGATCATTTTATGAAGAGTGAGAAAAGATTTTCAAAAATTGTTCAATTGTGAAAACAGATAGTAAAAAGTATAAAGTATAAAGGATGTACTATAAATTTGTATGTTGTAGCTTTTGAAGATAGTTGAAATACTAGTAGATAAGTATTAGTAGGAAATTTTTAGTGTATGATTTTTGGAAAATATCGAAGATTTTGTGTAAAGAATTTTTTACATGTGAGAAAAGATTTAATTCTGAAAGATGTGTAAATAAACAAAGAAGAAATGAGATTTTTTAGTTTTTATGGGTGATATGAAATTATATAGGATAATATGTATATTTTATACAAAAAAATGCATCAGAAAATGCATGCTAGGCTTTAAATATAAGGCTAAATTTCATATTGAGAATATTAAATATGCTTTAAAGTAAGATAATAAAAGAAAAGATAATCTAATCGCTAGGCTTAACGATAAATGAAAAAGTGGATAATTTTATACTTGAATCTTATGGCTTTCAAGATAAAGTCCATAATTACTTTTAAGATTTTTTTTAATTGCGATTTATTTTTCAGAAATCTAATGATTTTTTTCCGCTTTGGTATCATATGAGAAGGTCATAGCCTTGCTTTAAAATATAAAATAATTATAACTAGATTTTACAAGTTTTTTATAAAGGTTAAATAAAATGAAGTATTGACGAAATATGCAGTGATGTTAAATCTTATATCAGCACATCATCTACAATCTAAAAAAATATAAAATCAAGCTTAACAACAAAAAAACCTTAGTAATTTTTCTCATAAGTGATTCTATACAAACAAATTACTATTGCAAAAATGGGACAAACTATCTCAAAAACTCTTCAAAAAATTCCTTCATCCAATGCAAAAAGACTTATAATGTTAGGTTTAGACTCAGCAGGAAAAACAACAATTCTCAGTAAATTAGATCTAGGCGAAATTATTGTTTCAATATTATGTATAGGTTTTCTTTATGAGACTATTGAAAATCCTAGATTATCAATGACTATATGGGATTTAGGATTTAGTGATAAAAGACCTTTATATAATCAATTTTACGATAATGCTGAAGGAATTATTTTTGTAGTTGATTCAAATGATAGAAATAGGATTAGTCAAGCTCGTGAGGATTTACAAAAACTTATTTATGATGAGAAATTATATGATTTACCTTTGTTGATTTATGCTAATAAACAAGATATTATAACAGCTATGTCTGTTGGTGAAGTAGCTGATAAACTTGGGGTAAAAAATAATGAAAAAAATTGTTATGTTCAAGGATCTAGTGCGATAGATGGTTTTGGGATATTTGAAGGATTAGAATGGATACTTAAAATTATTCAGGATAATGATAAGGATAAATTTACTAAAAATCTGTAGTGGGAATTAATAAATTTTTTTAAGATAAGATTAGATGTAATATTTTTTATGTAATTTTTATTAAGAAATTTTTAAAGCTCATGATGAATGAATTTTTGATTTTTATGATAATTTTGTTTTACTTTATTAATATTTTATTTGAAGTTGCTATGGTTTTCCTTTTTTTAGGGGTAATTAGAAAATTGAATCACTTTTTTTGTGATTATTATGATATTGAAGAATTCTTTAGTAAAAGTTTGGTACTCTTTTGGTGCTGAAGGTGGCTGAAGTATTCAATTTTATTCAGCATATTTCACAAGTTTATGGAAATTATTGGAAAATTGTAAACTTCATATCTTTAATAGTTATCCATTAAAATATGTATCTTTTTTAAAGAATATAATTGTTTGTTGATTATAGCAAGAAGTAATACAGTTGAGATTCTTTGATATCACAAAACATCTTCAACCTTTTATCTTATGTGATATTATTATATAATTATACTCAGTTAATAGCATCTTAAAGTTGTATTTAAAAACACACAAACACAAGAGCTCAAAATAATTCAAACTTTATCTTATAAACATCGTCTACGTAATTATAACCATAATAAAATATCATATCAGCCCTAAAATCCTATACAAAATATTTTAAAAAGTTAAAAACCATCAATAAAAACAGGTCTGGCCTTCAGTAAAATTACTCCTAAATATAATAAAGCTTATTATTACTTATATACAACTTCATAATGGGACAAGCCTACTCAAAAACTCTCCAAAAAATCTCTAAATCCAATCCAAAAAGACTCATAATGATCGGTTTAGATGCATCAGGAAAAACGACATTACTTTACACATTAAGACTAAGTGAAGTCAATACCTCATTTCTAACAATAGGCTTAACATATGAAACTGCACAGAATCACAAATTATCAATAATATCATGGGATATAGGCCTTAGTGATAGAAGTTCTTTATACAATCAATTTTATGAAAATGCTGAAGGGATTATTTTTTTAGTTGATTCCAATGATAGATCAAGAATTAATTATGCACGTGAAGAGCTACAGAGATTTATATATAATGAGAAATTACGTTTATTACCATTATTAATATATGCAAATAAACAAGATATTATAAATTCTATGTCTGCTGGTGAAATAGCTGATAGACTTGGGATACAGAGTAATGAAAAAAGTTGTCGTGTTCAGAGCTCTTGTGTAATAACTGGTTATGGGATTATTGAAGGATTGGAATGGATAAATAAAGCTATTAAGAATAAGGATAATGATGCTAGGTAGAAATTGTAATTGAATTCAGATTAAATGAATATAATATTTTTTTTGCTTTATATAAAATATTTATGATAAAGGCTAGTTTGATGATAGGGTGTATAATAGAAGTTATATTTATATTGAAGTATATAGGATTTTATTAATATTTTGATTATTTTATGATATATAGAAAATGATATTCTTGGATATGGAATAATTATAAGATATGGGGTATGGCTTGATAGAAAACCTATCATAATGTTTAGTGTTTTATAATAGTAGGCAAGGGAGATTACTATAACAAAAGGAAGGCTTAGTTGGAAAAAGTGAGATACAGCAAAAATATGAATAAGTTATTAGTATTATGCATATTCTCATAAAAATATATATTTATTAGTATTCACTTCATAAAATTACAACTTTTTCATTTAATTACAGGAAAAAGCTTAGTGTATAATATTGTAAAACCTAATGAACTACATATAATAAGGTAAATAATTATAAATATTCCATCTTATAAATATTTCTTTGATAATATGCGCTAAGGCTGAAAATTTTGTAAAAGTAATAAATTCAATTAAATTTGATTAGTTTCAAAGAGATAAAAAGGTTTACGATCTATATCAAATAAATTTTCGAATATTTCGAATTTTACTTTGACAGCAAATTATTTGAGAAAAACTTATATTGTGCAGACCTCATATGGTTTGTTATTAAAACCTCTTATAAATTAGTTAGTCCTTTAAAAAAAATCAAAACTATGAATATGATGAAATTAAAGTTATTTAAATTTTAGATTTTGACTACCATTTGGATAAAAATCGATATTATTAGGTGTATTTTTCCATAGTTTAAGTATTTGATAAACTAAGTAATTCTAGATACGCTAATAAGATGATAAAATGCATTCCCTGAATAAGTTTATGATGATTAATTTAATATTTATAGTGAAAAATTCTCAAAGTTAGACTAAAAATAGGAAAAGTTGCCCTTATTTTGGAATATTGTGAAAAATACCAAATCAAACACAGAATTTCCTTCACATATAAAAATTAATAATTTAAAACTTGGTGTACAACAATAGAAAATCTATGCATCACTGTAAGATTATTTACAAATACTTAAAAAAAAAGAACTAGTTGTATGCAGTACAAGAATCAAAGACCAAGTGTAGTATCCCTTAGCTAATTTACGATTTTAATGAAAGTTTATAAAAACTAAACCTAGAGAAAAATAAACTAAAAAAAAATTAGTTTTCAGGGCTACCATACTAAATTTATATAAAACTTCAATCGGCTCTTTAAAATTATGTAAAAAAGTAACACAATTCTTAAACTAATCTTGAGTTTGCATCAGATTTTCGAATCCTGACTTGTAGTGCGAAAATAAAAAACATTTTATGATTCAGAATTGTTTATTTCAGTTAGCACCATTTTCTCAAGAAATCTAAGACTAAAATTATCACACTTTATAATGTATTTATTCGTATTCTTGATATGCAAAATATCTGCCTTGCTAACTTTTACTAAAGTTTCATTTGTTAGCCAAGCGGATGGATCATCAAGGTTAAATATTACACTTGTTGATGAGAATCTAGAAATAGTAAAAGTTCAAAAGCAATTGTATGTTGACTTCAATCCTATGACTTATGCATATTCATCACCTATACTCCTTTTCACAGGAACTTTTATAGTAGATTTTTTATTCGCATACAAAAATGATTATTCTTTAGTTTTATCATGTGATGGGTGCGAAATATATGAAACTATTACTAAAAGCTGCGAACAAGTATCTAATGATCTTATAAGTATAACACCAAAAGACACTTATGTGACTACTTATAATCAGATTGAATTTCAATATAGTCACTCCCTTGGAGCAAATTTGACTTTAGTATACTTGATAAACAAAGAAATATTTTACTACAAGATTGATTATACCAAAAATACAACATCTATTATATTTTATAAATCAGGAGAAAAACGTTTGATTTTNTTATATTTTATAAATCAGGAGAAAAACGTTTGATTTTTTACTTTACATACGAACATTATTCATATATTGATGGTGTAATTATAAATATCCCAGAAATTTCTTATGATAAAATAGAGTTTTTTAATACCTTTGTAAGGTTTATTTAGCCAGTTAGTATAAAAACTCCTTTGAAATTTGTTTTTTCAGCATATTCAGATAATGGAATGACTATTCCAGTTACTGACAATTGCGATGTTGCATTGAATCTACTTCCAGATGCCCCTATAT
>MPUH01000977.1:0-27399 GCA_001970955.1 Stentor coeruleus | reverse complement strand
TGATACAGAGTGGGAAGAAGGGTGTTTTTTAACCCAACTTTTATTCGGAATATTTTGTTTTTTTCTATTTAAATACAACTCTCAGAATCTAATCGAATTTCATAGATATATGGAAAGATTCATAAGAATTTTAAGTTATGCTAAAAGAAAGATGTTTGAAAAGCATATTGAAGTAATTTCAATTGACTTTATTTATCAAATAGTATTTTTTGATGATCAATTTCAAGACAATTTGAGAATTTTAAATTACATTGATAATTCTTCTAATGAGAAAAAATTATCTTTATCAAGTTTTGAAACTCTCTATAATGAAATTTATGAACTGTTTTTAACTGGACACCAAAAAATTTTTCCTGAATTGACAGAGCAAGACTTCATCGATAATATAAAATTATTATTAGATAAAGTTTGCTTTTCTCATTTGCCTGAGTTTATTTTAGGTTTTACATGCATGAACTCTGCGGTATTTATCAGATACCCACAGAATAAAGATTTGAAATTTAAGTATCTTTCATCCAAAGCCTATACATTTTTGACCATTTTGCATGAATTTGGTCACTTTTTCCAAAGGAAAGATTTTGAACTCAAGTCTCAATGGTTTAATTTTGAAACACCAACTCAAGCTAACCTTAGCCCTAAAGGGGGTTCTAGACTAATAATCAAGATTTTTGGTAAAGAGCTTTATGAAATTTCTTATTATGGATCAGAGTATGTTTTAAATAAAGCAAATTGGAGAGATAAAAGTCTTGAGAAGTTCAGGGAAGAGTTTTTAATGCAAAATTCGAGATCTCCACCAAGCATAGAAACGCATTATAAAAGTGCTCGACTAAAACAGGGAGCATTAAATAGCACTAGTCTTATCTCTTTATATAATCGCAGGTTAAGGAATTAATAATAATTTTTTTATTGATTAAAAGAGTAAGTTTTATAAAAGATGAGATTAATAGTATAAGTTATAAAATATTCAGATTATATTTAAAAGCATCATGTATTAAAAATGAATCTTCGTTGAAAATGGGCAGTATTGAAGTAAACTTTTACTTCTCAAACTATCGAAGATAAAACAAAAATTAAATAAATACTTCAATCTCTTGGATTATATAAAACATAGAATTAATTATAATAAAATTCACTATGAATATCAATGCGAAATTAATATTTTCAAGTATTTCATCAGCATTTTTGTCATAATAATTTTTGATTTCATACAAAAATTCTATATTTTTTATTATGCTTATCTTAGCAGTCCATGAGTGAAAAGTTATTGACCAGACATGATCCAGTCATANATAATAATAGATTAACACATAGCATTTTTGTCATAATAATTTATTATGCTTATCTTAGCAGTCCATGAGTGAAAAGTTATTGACCAGACATGATCCAGTCATAAGTAATAAGCCTAGGCAAAGATAAGTGAAAGCATTTAAAAACATACAAAAACAAGTAAAAATAGTAAAATAAAGTAATAAAACTTAATTTTTTTTTGTTTCTGCATAGATTTTATATTATAGTTTACAGAAATGATCAAACGATGAATTTATGAAATAGGGATTGAAACTAATTAATTAAAATGCTTGTATTATATTATAATTAAAGTTTCTAATATAATAACAGAGAAATAATATTAAACTATATATCTAATTACAAGTCCCTCCTGAACACAAAATAATACCCATAATCCATCAAAAGTATTATTCTCCTCAACCCAAAATCAAAAATCATTATTTTCTATAAACAACTTAGCCTAATACTAAAAAACTATCAAAAATCCACTATTTTTTAAGTAAACCCATTACTAATTTAAAGCAAATTTTAAGTTTAAGTTTATTTATAGTGTATTTATGGGCAATAAAGGTTCATTATTTTTACCGTGTTACGATCAAGACCTCCCTTCAAGCCGCAACGGTATAGAAGATTATGGGTTTCCAAGTAATCGTCCAATAAAAGCTATTAGGAAAAAATGTAGTATCGCCACATCTGAAACAATATCAATAGCTCCAATACAGAATTACAGCAATAGGAGTTCTGTAACTGAGTTTATTGTAAACAAAAGCGAAAGCACATCTGAAAATATGTTTAAAACTCCTGAAAAGACAAAAAATAATATGTATAGTGTTCTATCTAATCCTGGAAGGTCACGCAATTTTGATTCTTCTGATGCTTTTTCGAGTAATTCAAGAAATCAATGCGTTAATTTGGTAGAAAAAGTCAGGTCGAGGTCCTTGGCAAATACTCCAAAGATTTCGCTTAGTTCTGAATATAAAACAGATGAACTTTCTTCAAGACAATTATATGAAATTTTGAAACAAAAATCACTGATTAGCAAATCTTCTAATGATAGTAGAAAATTAAAAAGTACTGTAAATATTAAGAAAAAGAATACAATGAATTATGATCGTTTGAAACTAGAGAGTTATACGAGAAGTAATTATAAGTAATGATATTGTATTTTTTGCATTTTCTTAGAAAAATTGGGAGGATTTAGTAGGAAGCTGCTTTTTTTGAAGGTTTAAATGAAAAATTTAGATGGAGTTAAAAATTTAGATTATAATGTGAATATTCTATATGCTAATGAAGAAAATATGATTTTTTTAGAATCTTAGAGGAAAGTTTATTGAATTTTTATGATATTTTAGTTTAGTTAGATTAATTTGTTATTTTTAAATAATATACTATATTGCTAAAATTTGTGTTTGGTTTAGTGATAGATACTTTCCAAGTATTTGTTGGTAAAGTATGCATTAAAAAGTAAAGATTTAAGGAAAATTGAAAAAATATATAAAATTATGTATACAATAATTCAATTTAGATTTAATAATATTGTTAAGACACTTTTTATATATCTAAAGAAAATGATTTGAAGAAGGGTTTTTTTTAGTTAACTTTATATGATTAGATATTTTTGTATTTGAAATATATTTGCTAGTTGGCTTTAAGTTATATATGATTCTTGCTAGATTTTTAGGTTTTATGCTTGTTTCAAGTTGGAATTAATAAAAATAATAATATTTATAACAAAAAATATCAATCTCTTCTCCCACACTCAAAAATTTAAAAACTACTACTCCAAAGATAGAAATAAAATTTTTCAAAACAAAAATTAAGTGATTTATTAAAATATCTTAAACAAACAATTTCCTTGACAAAAACACAATTTTTTTCTTATAGCAAAGCCTAATACTTCATAGATTTTTACAAAATCCAATTTTATTTTCTAAAAACATTTAACGAAATTTTTCAATTTTATCCCACAAGGCAATATTTAACACAAATAAAAGCCTGAATCATATTCAAACATATATTCACTCACCAAAAAAACCAAATTTCCCAATTTTTAAAGCCCAAACTTTAAACTCTGAAAAACCAAAACTCCATAATTTCACAGTATCCTTTCACCTTTCTTAACAATTTTTTTCCCGAATCAACTCCTCTAACCTTCCTTTCCAATTCTACAATTTTTCAATTAAAAGAATCTTCCTCACCATATTACCATATCATTCACATATCTTTACAGTCAACTTATTGCAAATATAATAATTAAATGAAGTGCCCAAATTGCAACGAAAAGTTGCATTTTTTCAAGAAAAAGCGTCTTTGCCAGGCTTGCAACAAAGAATACTGCAAGAACTGTAGCCTAGAAGACCCTAACATTATTGAAAAACTTTCGTCAAAAGGTTGGTGTTGGACTTGTTATCTAAATACCCAACAAATTCTCCAACAGCCACGAAGAACTGATTCTGAAGTAAAATCTAAATAGGTATATCAAGAGCTTATGTCATTAAGTCAATTAAAAACTTCAAACCCTTTTGAAATATATGATGTCGTTAATTGTATAGGTCAAGGGGGTTCTGGAATAGTATATAAAGTCCAACAAAAAGTAACAAAAAAATTCTTTGCTCTAAAAGAAATCAACCTAATCATCAAACCTGAAAAAGATATAAGAAGAGAGTTTCTATTTGGATACACACACAAAAGTACTAATCTAGTTAAATCTTTGGAAATATATAAATATGAAGATGTTTATTATATCGTCCAAGAGCTCATGACAATACAATTATCAAAATTTCTACAGCTGGTTACAGGAGAACTTAGTGAAAATAACATTTTCTATATACTTAAAGAAATTCTTAAAGGACTTGTCCATTTACACTCTATGAATTATATTCATAGGGATTTAAAATCAGATAATATTTTTATAAATACTGAAGGGGATATAAAAATTGGAGATTTTGGAGAAATTGAAGAATTGACATCAGAAGTTAGTATAAGAAATACTATTATTGGAACACCATATTGGATTGCCCCTGAGGTATGTAAAAATAGACCTTATGGGCAGATGATAGATATATGGTCATTTGGGATTATTGTTTATGAAGTTGTTGAAAAGCAAATCCCATATAAGAAAATGCCAATATCAGAGTTGTTTAATAAGATTATTAATGAGGAAGCTCCAAAACTAAAAGCGCATAGAAGTGAAGGGCTAAAAAATGTTGCTTTGTCGTGCTTGCAGAAAAATCCTTTTTATAGGATGAACCCTCGTGAACTGTTGGGGCTTAAGTGCATGATGGAGATTAAAGGAAATTGTAGGGAGTTTATAGTGGATATAATAAATAGATCTTAGATTTATATGAAGGTTTTTTTGGGATTTTGATAAGGTTTAGATTGAGGGTTTTATAGTAGTTGGAAGACTGAATTTAGTTTAAAGTAGCATTTTGGTTTTGTTGATTAGGATTGTTTAGTTGAAATATATATGAAAGTTTTTAATATAATTGTCTTATTTCAGTGGAATTCTCTTTTATATTCAACTTCCATAAATTAATAATTTATATTAATAGTAAAATGCACTTTTTGCTCTACTATAAATCTTGTTAAAATTGCTAAGATTAATGTTTTTATGATAAACTTAAATAATTAGAGACTCTAAAAATATAAAAACTCCATATATCCTAAATTACTATTATCCTATTTTCAAATCTGACTTATAGCTTTACTACCCCCACATAACGATACAAATACTCTCCTAATAAAAATCAACGAGCTCTGTATAACCATCAAGTCAAAAACAATAGAAACTACATAAGTATATAACCAATAATTTTCATCACAATCCAAATCTTTAACCAAAACATTACAAGCACAAGCAACACTAAGTCCAAAATCCACAATGTAAACAACCTTCTGAAGAATTGGATTATTAATTTTTAACCCAAAAACCATATAAGCAAAAACTCCAGAAACACTTGAAGCAATCATAGCAATAATAGCTGAATTAAAATAATTGTTCTTTTTATTTTTAAATAAAATCAATATAAGCCCAAGTTGGATAATAAGAGAATTAATATAAATAAGGACAATTTTCAGTCTTTCTAAATGACCTGCATTTTTTAATGATAAAAGTAAGTGATAGTTTACTAAGCTGTATGAGGAAATTTCATTATTTCCACTATCAGAAATGTCAGTGTTTTGATAATTTTTTTTATCATCAGTTTGCATGATTTGAAGATCGGGTTTATAAGAAGTTGCGTATGTTTTGATATTTTTTTTGAATTCACGCTTTTCAATACATAGGAATATTGGAATTGAAAATATTCCTAAACAGATTAGGACTATGACTATTATTTGTGGAATATATGTCGATGGGCAATCTGAGATATTAAAAAGATTTCTTGAGGGAGTGAATGATTGAGATTGGGATGGATCTGCTTGGACATGAAAGACTGCTGAAAAAAAAATAATGGTTTTTTTCATTTACTATAAGTGAATAGAAGAATTAATTATGGTAAAAAAAAAAGTATTATTTTTTATAATTGCTTTGATGTGTTTAGATTTTAAATTTGGGAATTTGCACTGATGAGTAAAATTAAACTTGGTAGAGAATATTTTATTAGATTTGGAATCGCTTGAAATTTTAAATGATTTAGATGGTGTAGTAAATATAGTAGATGGTGAGATATGAGATGTGAGAGTTGGGATAGATAAATGTTTAAAAAGTAATAAATTGAATTGTTGAAATTTATAATTAAGATTTTTGATATTAGATAGTTTTATAAATTACCAATATTAGTGTAAGTTTATTTTTGTGTTTTTTTATAAGATACACCAAGCTTTTGTTTGTAATATTTTATAGTTAGTAGATTTTATTTAGTATTTTCAAAACCAGAGATTGGAAGTTCCTATTCACTATTTTCATTTAAAATCATATCGAAGTCATTTTAACTTTATACCTTTAAAAATATATCTTTTCATTTTAATACTTAGTAAAAAAAACATATATGACTAAAAAACATTAAATTCTAGTCAAATACAGTAACTTATTGAGCCCATACCTTTATATGTAAAAAAAAATATCATTCTAGCGAATTAGTTTAAAATTCTAGTATTACAAGTATTTAAATAAATTTATTACTATTCAAAAACCTTTGTATATAGATAATATAACTATACTTAAGTTGATTTAGCCTATTATTTATCACTTTTTATAAACTCTAAAAGTATTCGAAAAAAAAATTGAATTTAATATCAAAAATAATATTTGAATATGATCTTATAATAATTTTCAGACTTGAAGAACTAAATATTATCAATATCATTATCATGCTTATAAATGATCTAAGTGCATCAAGATAGCATAATGAAATCAAAAAAAATCTAAAATTTCGCTAAAAAACAGTTTGTAAATCAATTAAAAATATATGTAAATAAAATTTATAAATGGAAAGATTCAACACTGCTTCTAAAGAAATCATTAGTAATTCTATGAGAGTTAGGCTTCAAAGAAAAAATGATTGGGAAAACCTAATAAAAAAAGTAATACAGGATCCTGAGAAAATTGAAGCTTGTGATAGAGAGATTATGTTTATGGTCAATGCTAAATATTCAATATACTCACTAATTCAAGGTTTAACAATTGGCACTTTTGCTTATCATGGGTATAAATGCTTTTCTATGACACCAGTGTTTTGGACTAAGATGATATTCTCGATGTACCTGATTATCCCAATCATTTCATATTTCGGGGACCTAAAAAAACACAACATTTACTTGAAAGACATATTATCATATAAGTATAAACACCTATTAATTAATGATTAGTTTACGTCACTGCAAAATCTTTTCCTCGAAGACCTTAAAAGCAATCATTTATCCTAAATATCAAAGCAGCCTCAATTTAAAAATAAAAATAATCTATCACCCACACCTAACCTCTTATATAAAATCCTATCTTAGAATCAACCATAATACATAATTTTCTCTAAATATCTTTAAATACAAAAATTTCTAATAATCAAAACTAAATACTCCATTTAACTTTTATACTTAAAAAATCCTAACCCAGTTTTTGAACAAACCTATATTAAACTCCTGTTTAAATATACAAAACCTTACTTAAAATACCTTATTTATTATTCCCACAAACTTGTATTATAAAACTATCTCCAGTAGCATTTTCATTAACTAAATCATCTAGAAATTGTTTAGCATTTACGATTTCATCTTCATTTTGTGAACGTTCTTCTATAAACGACATCCTACCCATTGTATAATAATCAAAAGCTTTAAACGTATGGGCTAAAGGTGTCCTACTTGGGGTATTAAACCCAGATTTGCTTTTTTTAAAAGGTGGCAACTCATCAAGAGTTTCAGTGATTTCTTGAATTACTAAATTTTCCTTTTGCAATTGGGGTTTTATTGGTATAGTTGGGGTTATTATTATAGCTGGAGCTGTATGATAAAAGCTATTTCCATGTTTTGTTTCATAGTCTTTACGATATCTTTCAATTTTATGTCTTTTGATTTTTACCCTTTGGGCTGCTTTTATAATGCATTTTACAGGGATTTCTGTATAAGCAAGTTTATTAAATACGACAAGTATTTCAGCAAGGTCACTTTTTAACAATTCACTTTGTAATAAACTTACAATACCCAGGGCTATTTGATATATCCCTTTCAAACCTTTAACTATAATAAAATCCCACACTCTAACTATAGCATTTATAGGCAAACAGGTTGTGAATATCGATAAAAACCATTTAAAAACCCACATATCATTAGTAACCTCTTCTTCATTAAAGTGAAAAAAGAGCTCGTTGAACTTTTTCTCAAAAATCCTATCAAAAACCCACAAGTTTTTTTTTATTTCCCTCATATCTTCAGAAAATACATCAAAAAGATTGAATTCTTCACAAAGCCTAGTGAAAAGTAAAAAAACCTCATCTTCTCTGCTTCCTGAGACTAATAATAAAAACCCTACAATATAATTCATTCCTTGACAATATCCTACTTTTGGGTATTGAGTTGCAAACTTACTAAGGATTCTGTATAGAGCATTTTGACCATAGTTCCCGAATTTTTCTTTATCAAAATAAGCTAAATTTGGAAATGTACGCCCAAGATCTTTGAGGATGATATCAGATGATGCATTTTGGATAATTGGTAAAGCGTGATAAGAAGGGAAGGATTTTACGCTGAAAAAAGTTTTCCAGAGGTCCCATCTACGATTGTTTGGTGGGCCGCTGATCATGAGTTTTCTGATTTTCGAGCATGATTTGAGGTCAGATGGAAGGATTTCTGATGGGATTACAGATAGTTTTGGTCGGTTTAAAATCTTTTCCCAGTTTATATCATGAAAATGGTCTTCTTTGAGTAAGTGCGTACCTATACCTGCAGCTTTTTCGTAAGGGAATGAGAAGTCATAGCTAGATACACTTTTGGATGTGATAATCTTAAAAGGCTTATTAACAACGTTTCCGCATCCCATGACTAATAATATTCTATATGAAATATATGATACAAGATGTTAGATGATGATTATTAAGAAGTATTAAAATATATGAAATCATGGGTTTTATTGTAATTGGATTTATGGAGGATTTATGATTTTAATAATTCTATGAGCTTTTTAAATGAGAGAAAACTTTTATTATGACCTGAGATGTGTAATAGTTTTTAAATTTTACAAATGGAAGATGGTAGGAATATTGATTTAAAAGATATAAAGTTGTGAAAGATTATTAGGTAAAATTATATACACATGACAATATTCTCACTCAAAATAACATCCAAAAAAAAATCTAATAATTAATTATCAAAAAGCCTTCTAGTACATTCATTCAATATTTTTTCCTGCTCATCATCCGATTCCATAACCTTCTCACAATACTCTTCAAGTAGTCTACAAGTTAAACTCTGACACNTGCTCATCATCCGATTCCATAACCTTCTCACAATACTCTTCAAGTAGTCTACAAGTTAAACTCTGACACAAAGATCTCCTTCTATCTCTATCCTCAAGATCACATGTATCTTCATCTTGCATTTTTATCGGGGATATCAAAATCGGTGATTTCTGTCTAAAAATCCATTTCCTATAATAAATTTTCCTATACCCAGAATGTTTCCTTTTTAGCACCGGCAATTTAGTCCGTAAATTACTATCAACGCTATACTCAACGTTCATTATATTCAAAAGGGGCATATAATAAAATTACTATAATCCTAATTAATTGTCTTTACCACGATCTTCCATAAACTCTTTAATCGGCTCAGGTGCGTATTTGGTTTTATTAACCCCATTCATTTTTTCATCTAAAATAAATGCTTGAACTATTGTATCGGCAGATATCTCATAAACACCCATAAATAAACATGCTATACTATAACTGACTATAGCAAAAACAATAGTTGGTCCAATTGCTGAGTTGATTTGACTTTTATAGTTTTCGTCTGTTGTTATTATAAGGAATCCTAAATATGCTGAACAACAAGTTATTGATATCTTGCCTAAGAAATTGAAAACTGTGCCAACACCACCTAAAGCTGTGAACCTGCCAGCATTTTCCCAGATCATTTCAAAGGATTTATGAGCTGCTTCACAGAAGTTCTCACCGGTTAAAGCTATACGGATAAAAGCTTGATGGTCTAGAAATTTGATAAAACGATCGAAACATTGAACACAACAGTTGATGCATTTACAGACACAGACTACAATTGCGTTTGAACCTTCGGAATCTTTGTAGATTTTAGACATTAAGGATAAAAACCATTTGAATAAGATGACGATGGTTAGGAGTAAAGATCCATATGCTAGAGAACCTAGATGAAAAACTAGTCCATTTGTTACTCCTCGGCTTATTGGGCGATTAAGATCTGCTTTGTTGATTGTGAAGTACCAAACCAAACATGCGAATGATATGATGAATTGTAGTAAGGCAACTTTAAAACTGTTGATCCAGAAAATCCCTAAAAATTCAAACCACATAGCATTTTTCAATTGCTGGTCGTGAGTAAATTTCGCTAACACTGAGTTTGTCTCATTAGTTCCATTATTAATTTCTATAGTTCCTGAGGAGTATAAGTATATTAAAGCTGTAATCCATAGGAAAAATATTGCGACACTGAGTATGAAAAATATCATTGGGACAAAAATTATGCTCCAGACGTCATCTATGAAAATTGTTGCACTTTTCATAATAGCAGCAGCTAATCCGATACGATTTCTTAAGCATATCGCAATTAATAAAGACAAAAAAGCTGCGAGGTAGCATCCTATTGCTATACACCAATACTGAATAACAGTATTTTGATCTAATATTCCGCTTTTTTCATCAAAAATCTGGTAATTATAATATCCCCCGAAAAGTGCGAAAAGCAGAACTAGAGCACTGACTATCATCCAGACTACAATACCTATGAAGTATCTGAGAAATAGAAGATAAATTATAGACACTCCAACAGAAATCCCTAACACAGCCAAAACTATATACTTGCATCTTATGACATCAGCTCCAAATGACATCATTTCATTATCACTTAAATACTGCTTAAAATAATCAGTAACAGCTTCAGGCATGCATACTCTATGAAGTAAATCATAAGAAGCATAAGGTGTATAATTAGTCCCATTAGCAATAAATGTACAATTAGTTACCCATTGATTAACATAACAATCAGTAGTGGTATTACTATCTTTACTTGGGCAACTTTTGACACAAACTTTCCATCTTGTACTTGTTGTATTGTCTGAAGGGTTAAGAAAATACACATATTCATAAGATTCTGTAGGTGTTCCTGGCCGACCGCATTGATTTCCAGCAGAGTCGTAAGGGTAAATTACGCTATCAGGGTCACCTTTCTGATATCCATAATACCCTAAAGAGCACATAGCTATGACAAAACAAAAGAAAATAAGACAACAAAAGATATCTGTGCATCTTCTATCACCAGAAGGCCCGTCTTTGAAGGTGCTGTGGTCAACTTCAGCTTTTTTCATTTATATCCATAATTATTTTAGATGGTTTAGTTGAAAAAATTAGAGTTTATGGGGTTTATAAGAGAGGTTTAGGTTTAGAAGATTTAAAATTTTTATGAAGAATGTTGGGATATAGATGGAGTGATGATGAAGTATATGGATTATGCTGTAGGCTGATTTTTTATGATTTTTGAGTTTATGTATATGTGAAGCTTTAAGTTATTTGGAAGTAGATGTTTATGTATGGAAAGCTTGGGATTTGATTAAAGGAATTAAGTTATAGTTATTAGAATTAGTGATTTAGATTAAAATTTAACATATGAAATGCTTTGTGTGTGATTAGAATTGCTGTCTGAACTTTTGGGTTTTATGCTTCAGTTTTATATTGTAAAAAATTTATATAATAGGCTGTGATTTTTGTATGAAGATTTAGACAAGTTAGGATTAGGACTTAATATAAATTATTTAATTGCGGATGATTTGGGAAAATTATGTAAGTCAGAGATAAGGAAAATAGAAGATTTTTAATTAGATAACTAAAGTCTGAGAATGTTTCAAAGGAATTAAAAAATCACATCATATTTTCGATAACCCAAGCCTATACCTTAATATACCCCATAAAATCTATTTTTTTTACATATTCATATCTAAATTATTATAGAAAACATGAAATACTCATTTTAAAATCCAAACCTCTCTCAGTTTAATCCTAAAACAACCAAAAGCTTTAAAAAAACGAATAAGTAAAAAACTAATTAGTAAATTATTTGCCTGCAAACAGGACAAGAATTTTTGATTTTAAGCCAAGGTAAAAGGCAAACCTCATGGAAAACATGAGTGCATTCAAGATGCGTGGCTTTCTCATTCATTTTAAAATATTCCCCACAAATTTTACAATCGCATTCAGTAAGTCTAACATCAACCGGTACTGTTTCAAGTTCATTTATAGCTTCATCATTAACCGGCGCATGCCGTCTATTTTCTTGTACCATATGGAAAATATCCTGCAATCTAATCCTCCCTGGAAAAGCATGTAAGCCAAACATATCAAAAGGACTCATAATCTGAACATTCCCTTCTCTAGGTTCTGATGAGTTTTCTCTTCCAAAGTGCATTAAAAAAGATGATAAACTCCTTTCTATACTAACCGAAGGATCTTCAACATCTGATTGATTATAATCTGAACCTAAAGGTGAGTCATCTGAGTCAGAAATTCTAAGATTTTCATCAGGGTTGGTTTCTTGAAGTTTTCCTTCTTCTAAAAAATCTGAGTTGCAATTAGGACATAAAAGGTTTAAAATATCAATCTGAGAACTTGATTTGCAAGAGTGACAATAAAAAAGTTTTAGTGAAGGATGATTTATCATTTATATAGATATATATTTATTTTTGCGCTTATTATTTATATAGTGATCTTATTGTGTAGGATTTTTTAAATTTTTTTTTAAAGTAAAGGACTATTGTATTTATTATTTAATAATATATTTAAGTTTAAGTTTATTCCAATCTCTAACTGTAGAAGAAGTCAAATAGATAAGCCAGTTTTTTGCAAGGCCGAAATCAAATGGGGATTTTCTCCTGCTTCCAAGATAACTAATTCTTTTCCACGATATAAGCTCCCAAGTTGTCATACCTTTTGAAATCAAATAAGTGTGAAGGATCAATAAAAAAATTGAAAAAATCCCAAGGGGGACTAAAACTATAGTCCCAATAATCGGGGCAACCATAAAAGATGTAATCCTTATGCTGTCAATTAAAAAATACACAGCTAATGATAGTTCTAAAGATTGTGATATCAAATAAACATAGTAATAAAAATAGTTTCTTTCACCTATACAATTACCAAGCCATGAGCAATGATGATCATATCTATGGACACATTTTTTACATATTTTACAATGTTTTGCCCTTACTGGTTGCTCTAAGCAGCAACTCATACAGTATCTTGGTAAAAAATAAGGTTTTTCTCCTTCGATTATGATTTTTTCTTCACTTTCTATATTATGAGATCTTGGGCAACTATGTCTTTCGAATTTTGATAATGAAGATTTTGGTTTTTTTGATAATGGTTGGATTGTTGAAGAGCTTTTTGATGGGATGTTTTGATCATTGGGTGTTAGGGTTTGAAGAGAAAAGAGGGATTTAGATGGCGGATCACTTTTATGGGACTCTTGAGCTTCATCTGATGATTTTAGTGAGATTTGACGGACACTTGCTTCTTCGGAACTTTTTATGAAATATTCGGGGTCTTCGCTGTTTGAACTAGCGATTGCTTCTACTCGCTCTTCGAGCTCTATGATATAGGGTGTTTGGGGATTTGCTGTTGAAGAAAATGACTTTTTTATTGTATCTTTGCTTATTACGTAGCCTGGGGACCTGTATGCAGCAAAGACATAAAATATTTCAGACAAAATCGCTATAATCCTGAATATTTATTACCAAAATAGCAAAGATATCTCAGTAAGCTTTTGAAGATTGTCAGCAGTATAAATTGTAAATCCAAACAAACTTAAATGAATTACTATAAAAATTGGTCGTAGTTTTCCTCCATGGACATTTGTAAGTTTTTGCCACATTAGATTTTTAGTCTATTTTTTCTTTATTCATTCAATATTACTCATGCTTTTATATATCATAAGCTAACTAAATTCTTTTAAATAAAAATCCTTATATAAAATTATGTCACTCATCCTAATAGAACAATTTAGAAAATTTTACATACCTGATAACATAAAAATGCAAAATAATCCCTTAGTTTAATCAGCATTTTATCTGATAAATATCCTGATGATGTAATTTTTCTTTGACTGATTTAACTGATAACAAAAAAATGCAAAATAATCCCTTAGTTTAATCAGCATTTTATCTGATAAATATCCTGATGATGTAATTTTTCTTTGACTGATTTAACTTACAATTAATTATATTTTAGTAATAGGTTTATATTTTAAAACCCAATATAAAATTACATCTCAAAAAATATCCTATTCTTTGTTATTTATTTACCGTTATTATATTCAATAAAAATAAAGCATATAACCATCTAAATCAAACACAGCCTATCCCATAAATCTTACTTCATCCACTAAAAACCCTCAAATATTTTTTTGCATTATCAAATCAAGTATAAATTCCAATAGCTATAATCTCTTATATTCCATTATGATTCCTATAAATATAAACTTATAACGAAATATTTTAAATATGGACACTAAATCGAAAAGTTTAGCAAAGATAGTTATATTAGATAGCATGCCTAAAAACCTGCACAATATTTACAGCATACACAAAAAAGTATCAAGTCGCGTATACGGAGATAAAGCTCTAAACACAGTTCGTGACTCTCTTTACACATCAGCTTTAATATATGAATACAACAAACCTCCTCCAATTCATATGCATAAAGATAAAAGATTCATAAAAACCTCCCAATCGTCACCTGCAAAAAGAATGCAAAAACTCAAAGAAGCAAGGCTTTTTAAAAATAACTGCATATTTCGATCAGTTAATTCAAAAATTACTATAGGATCACATATAGACCAAATCAATACAATAAAACATAAACCTTTTGGTATAGGAAGACAGTCTTCACAAGCTATTTTTATAGAAAAAGAAAACGAAAAACACTTACGACAACTTTCTCAAGATTTCCTAACAAAAATACAACTAAACACAAAAACTATAAAAAAACAAATAGAAAAATCTTCAGATTATAAAATAAACACAATTAAAACTGTGCCTAGTGACCAAGTAAAAAACAAAAACTTTAAAATTTTAGTGATAAATAATTAGCATACTAAATTTTATATAAAATTTGATGAAGCTCTTAAGAATTGTTAGAAGTGAGACTACAAAAGATATTATTAAATTTATAGAAATCTCAGAAGATTGTCCTAATAGAGACTTTAATGCTGTTATCCAATACCTCTTTGGAAATTCTTCAACTATAGGATGTAATCAAGTTTTAACAAATTCATCAGGGAAAAAAGTTATATACAACCAACTAGAAAGTGGGCAAACTTACTTTATAACATTCGAAAAAAAAGAAGTTCGGTCATTGATGTCATGGGAAAACACACAAACTGAATTCGTCCCAGCATTAAATTCTTCAAAACTCCGTGTTTTGGATGAATCTAAATACTTTTCATCTAAAATCAAAGAAATCAAACTTGCTGTTAATGATAAAGCTACTGAATTAGCCTTAAGACAAGAGGATTCTTTAATGACTATAAAGCAAAGTTTATCAAAAATCCATTCTCAGCTTGGTTCACAATCTTTAAGAATATTAGATTATACAGCAAAAACTAATGGATTATTAAATCAAGTAAAATTTTTAATTCCAGAATTACAACAATATACACAAGAACTTAGAGCTACTAATGATGCTATGAAAAGTGTACTTAGTTATCAACCACCTGAAGATTTGGTTAATGCTGGCAAAAGGAAATTTTTTGATCCTAGGATTATGAATTATATGAAGAAATTTTCATATAAAGATATGCCGATGAATGAATTGACCCCTGGTGAAATGAAGAGGTTTATGAAGTTTCAAATGATGGCTGAAAATCAGATTTCAAATTTCAGTTCGCAAAACACCCCATCGTCAAGAGGACTTAAGATGAAGAACCCTTTGAAGAAATAAAGGCTCACATTTTTGTTGGAATGTGATTAGGATTTTATAGTAAATTTAATATGAAGTTTTATAAATAATATGATAAACCCGAAGAGTATTTTATCAGAATATTATTAAATAATCATAAACTTTTAAACAATATTTTTCTAGTTAGTAAAATATAAATAATTTATTTATATCTATCATATTCAACTCTAAGAGCTCTGCAAGCTTTTTTTAGTTTTTCTACTTCTTTAGAAATATGCAATTTATAATCATTCAGTGCCATAATATCATGTTCATCACTTTCGATTTTACTTTTTATTTCAAATTTTCTTTGAACCTCAGTCATAAACATAGCTTTAGCTTCAACCCAATCATAAATTTTCCCATCTAAAAGTTCTTCTAACTCATAATCTAACCCATCAAGGGCAAAAATATTATTTTCATTCAAAGCTAGATTCAAATAAGCTATAATTTCTGCCTCAAAATCATCAGGTTGATTAATAAACAAGCATTTTAATCCTGAATCATCACAACTAAGACCTAACCAAAGCATAATTTTAAAGTCATCAATTTCACCACAGTTAATCAATGCTTGGCTTTTATCTTTTCCTTTAAATTTCTTAATATTATTTATAACCCTATAATGTGATGATACTATTTTTCTCACTTTATCAAGTTTATCATATTGGCTAAGTTCTTGTTTCCATATTTCTTTAAGTTGTTCATTTTCGATACCAAATGTTTCTATGTTAAATCCAAGAGAATTCCATATCGCTACTCTTTCAACATCGGTTAAAGGATCTTCACCAATCCACATTTTAATTTTTTCCTCTTTTGTATTTAAGTTCCATAGTTCTTGCATATTATTATTGAGCCTTAATAAATTAGGTATTTCCTTTTGTTGTATATAAGCCTTTTCAATTTCTTTTAAATCAGCTTCTCTATTTAGTAGGGTCATAGATCTCCACATTTTTATTCTTTCTTTAATATCAGAAATTTTCCATGTATGTAGGCTTACAAAACATATCTCATGCAATTTAGCTTGGATCACAATTTTTTTATTTTTTTCAAATTTAGCTGATAAAGTTTTCAATTTAAAAAGGCTGACTTTTTTTTGACTTTTTTCTAAAATAATATTATCAAGAAGTTTCAACCAAAAACTAGGATTGCAACGATCAGGATGTACAGGTTCTACATTAAAAATTTCCTCATCTTCAGTATTTGTCTTTTCATTATCTGTTCTTAACTGAGTATTTAGCTTATCTTGAAAACTAAACTCTTCAAGTTCATCAATATATTTTTTATGATTCCTTCTAGCTTTAATTACACTCCAGATTTTTTTGAAAAAACCAACATCTACTTCTTGGTCTTTAGAATTTTCTGATACTCTTTCAAAATGTGATCCTATAATAGCAATGAACATATTAAGTAAAATTAATGAAAATACTATGATAAGACTACNTGTGATCCTATAATAGCAATGAACATATTAAGTAAAATTAATGAAAATACTATGATAAGACTACAAAAGAAAAGAGTACCAAAAACAGAATCAGCATCATAAATTTCTTGGCTTACAAATGTTCCAATAAGCATAAGATAACAGCTTATAAGAGCTTTTGGTAAACTATTAAAACCTGTTAAAATATGTCCTAAAAGTAAATAACTCATAAGTGTATATGCAAAAAGGATTATAGCAAACATAAGCATAAAAAATATCAAGTCTAATTTGGCTGAATCTAAAATATCAGTTAGCAATGATAGTCTTTTACTGAATTTATAAAACTGTAAAAGTCTGACAAATATTATCAAGCAGTTAAAAGATACAATTTGTTTATATGATACCATAATATTGTCGATAATCGCGAATTCTCCACATAAATCATAATCATCACTATTTTCAACTTTAAAATCTTGAATAAAATGATTTATTGACAGTTGGAAAATCTGCGAAAGGTTCATAATAGATAAAGTTATAGATATCACATCAATAATATTAAAAAGATCTCTTGAAAAAAACCTTATCGTTGTTCGAGTAACATTAGTTAAGAATTTGATTACCCAAAACATGAACTTTTTTAAAAAACCCAATATTCTTCTTAAAATAGATTCACATCCTTTTCCATTTATTTTTTCCCCAACAAGTTTTGTTAGTACTCTTGTTAAAGCTTGTGAACCTCTTCTTTTTATTTGCTCTTCTTTACCAACTTCAACCCATAAAATATACCATTCTTTTGTTTCTATGACAAAATAATACATAGTAAAAAGAAAATAAAGTATTTCTAAAACACCTCTTATTGGTATTTTATCACGAAAAAAGTCAAGTTCTATAGGATTTGTGTATAGTGTATGTGTTATATCTCCACTTACTTCATGAACAAATTGAAGATAAGAATAAGCGAATACATTTAGGTTTGCATTGTAAATAACCCATTCTAAAGCTAGATAATAGCCTGATTCTCCTAGTATATTATCTTTTTGAAAATTTTCTATAAGAGATTTCATTTCTGTGTCAGTTGAAAGATAACTCATATAACCTCCTTGTTGATTAAAGGTTTCTTTAGTATCAGGTTTAGTATATAGGTATAGGAATTTGGTTTGTTCACCACGAAAATCATATGTTTTTAAGTTAAAATTCACGGGGTTTATATGATTTGCTAAAACATTTTTTGAAAACTTGTTTTTATTTTGTTCTAATAAATATTGCTGTATTGTTATCCTAGCTCTATTTCTACTAAAAAAATAATTATGGCCATAAAGAGTTTCATTAGTGATTTGAGGTATAAAAACTTCGTATAAATAATCAAAAACATCATCTTGGGTTTTCGTATCATCAAGTGTTAAACCATTTCCATAAGTTTCAATTGTAAATGGTTTTTTAATAGCACTATTCATACTATAAAAATCACTGATTTTTAATCTTAACATTATCAATATAAGAAATATAAGAATAAATACCAAATAAATCATCATTTGTATAACAAGATGAAAATTGTAATCAACTTTTCTTTGTTGTAATCTGATAAATTTTTTTTTCAACTCCTCTTTTTCAAGGATTTTTTTAAGCACATTATAAATTTTTTCTGTGTTTTGCTCGTGGGTAAGCATTTCTGGTTTATTTAGTGAGGTCAATTTCCCGAAATTTGTCTTGAAAACTTTTACTAGATCTACTTTTGTACTAGCTAAAATTAAATTTTCATACATTTTTATTTGCTCTTCTAAATGCTCTTTTTCATTATCATTTAAATCTTCTTTAAAAGAATCTTGTAGTTTTTCATATTCGATCGCATCATTTTCTACACTTTTTACTCTAAAGAGTAATAGATTTAATAAAGCTTGAAACCATTCTTCACTTTGTTTAGCCATCATTTCTGCATTTGCTTCTAAAATTAACTGCCCTTTTTGCTTAAGATCACTATATGTACTCATAACAATAGCTAGAAACATATTCGTCAAAATAAGAAAAAACATTGTTAAATAAACAATGATAAAAACCTGTGTTGAAGCATCATTAACCAAACTCATACTATCTTTAATATCTTCTTGTCCCAAAACCATATCAAACAACTTGCCAAAAGTTCTCGCAACTGTGTAAAATTCAGCAAGTCTATATCCAAAACTAAGATTTGCCATAAAAACGAATCCAACTAACAAAAATATTGTTATAAGCATAAAATTGATTATATCAGTTTTAGCACCTAAAATAGTATCAAAAAGTATCCCAAAAGATGGGAATTTGTATCTAAGCACAACTATAACTTTAAATGAAATTAACAAAGCTGCTAATGCAGTAATCTGAACAAGCATACGGAAATTACGACAATAATCAACAAGTTTACTAAACTCTTGAGGTTTAACTATTGGAAGTGTTTGTGAGCCTATATTAAGAATAACATAAAGACCAAACATAAATAAAGATATAAGAGCTAAGACAACCGACATAATTTCAATATACTCATGCCATAATAAATCAAGTTTATTTTTCACTAATAAAGCTTTGCAGGTTCTATATAAATTTTGAGCTAGTTTGAATATCTGTAAAGAGAAACCTAGAGAATAAACAATAAAAATTATTAATATTGTTAAACTTTCTCCATGCCAAGATTCGAATTTTTCAATAAAAGAACCGATAGAATAAGAATGAACTTGAATATTCCCTGCACTGTTTTTTACGAAAGTTTGATAATAATATAATGTGCATGCGTAGTTGTTATTATGGAACAAGTATTCTATAGCTAAACTTGAAAAACTCCATTTATTCATCCAAAAACTTTCGGCTTTTCTCCATGCTAAAAGTGCTTCATTTAAAGATGAAGTTGTCGGGAAAATGTATAAAACATAACCATCGCCTTTATCGAAACCTTCTTCATAATTCCAAAAACCTAATGTTGAAGATTCTTGTCCTGCTGAGTTTTTGCCTATTTCCATATTAGGATTTTCTTCAATGTATATTTTAGCTTTTTTATAATCGTCAATAGGCTGTTCTTTGAGTTTTGAAAGTTTTAAAGTAAATCTCATACCTAAAAAAGCATTGAAATTACCTAAGTCACTATATGATTCTGGTATAGCTATTTTTCTTATATAAGAATTTAGGTCATTTAAAGAATTTATATCCCAAAATGTTAGCCCTGATTCTATGTCTAAGATTGTATTTTCATAAGGATATTTTACCATAATACTCATATTTGAAATATCTTCAACTTTATTGATAAATGATGCTAAGGCTATAAACAAAAAAGAAACTATTACTGAAATATAGACTCCTTTGACGTTTACTGGGATTTCTTGTAAAGATTTCTCGATAAAAGGCTTATTTAATTTGATTCTTAGTTCAATTTGTTCCCATTCTTCAGAACTCAGTTTAATTTTTTCATCGTCATCATCGTCATCATCACCTTCATCAAATCCATTCGCTTTTTCCTTTCCGGTATTTTCAATGCATGGCTCAATCCCAAAATAATCATCATTTTTTTTGATTATATTCGTAACATTGGTTTTCACTTCTTCCATGCTTTAAATTATTAAAGGAAATACTTAAATATATGAAATAATGCTAAAATATATATCTCTTTAATTCCTAGTTATGATTATTTTATTAATTCTAATTGCATTTGCTTTATATTTATATAAATTCCTTATATATCATAAACTAATTTTCTATAAATAAGCTACTATCTTAAAAGAAACAGCATCTCTTTAAAAAAAAATTCAGGATATCAGAAACATTTTCTCAAATATTTCAACTACAACATACACAAAATCCTACTGCCCATAAAAAATCTACCATTAATTTACTATCCAATAAGTGTCCAAATAAAAAGCTTATGGTCTTCACTGCCTCCAATAATTTTCGAACTAAATATTTCTTACTGTTTAACATCAAAATCCAAAACCGTTTCTTTAGTCCCTGAAAACTTCCTAACCCTTTGTCCACTACGCCCATCATAATGTTCTAAAAGCCCTTCAAGTCCTCCAACATATATATCAAAACCTACCCATATTGCCTTAACAATCCCCATCCCAACTTGTATAGTACAACGAGTATTTAACGAGTCACATTCATAAACTCTTAATTCCCCATTCATTGCAGCAACAAGAAACCACATCATTTCTTTACAAAACTCGACACTTTCTATAGACTCTTCACAAACTTTGATTTTTGTTATTATTTTTTTCGAATTGAAGTTTATTAATCCTACACACCCATCTTTGCTTCCTGAAACTATTATCCCACCATTATGCATATCTATTGATATAACTTCATCATTATGAATATCTTTTCCTTGGATTGTACAATGTGGAGGGGCGTTTTCAAAACCTTCTGATTTCATATCCCAAACTTTTATACTACCATCTTTACCACCAGCGTAAATATATCTACCTGCAGGGCCGAATTTTGCTATACTTAAAGGATGACCATAAATAACAGCAACAGGGGAGTTTTTTCTTGTATGCCAAACCCAAAGAGAAAGGTCATTACTTAATGCGCATAATGATGGAAGTCTTGGATGCCATGATATTGAAAGAATTTCTTCAGTTGGACCTTCATATTTTGCTATATTGTCACCATTTTGAGCATTCCAGATAGTTATAGTTCCATCCATACTTGCTACAGCTAAGAATTCACCACAATTAGAAAAACTTACGGCAATTATTGAGTCGGTATGACCTGAGAGTTCTTTAGCTTCGTTTTGGGTATAAAGAAATGCAATATCGTCTATTCCTCCACTTGAATAAATATCTGAGGATGTTGGATGAAAAGATACTGAGCATACAGAGTCTGAATGAGCCTGGATTTCAGATGATGGAAACACTGCTTCAATTGAGTCTTCACTATCTGAGTCTATGACTATATCTTCAGGATTTTCTGGGTTCTGATCATCCTCGTCTTTTAGATCCATATTTTATGTGTGAAAATACATAAGAAAAAAAGACGTATGGGTTTTTAGAAGAAAAGATGAAGGTTTGATGTTAGATTTTATGTGATAAAAAATCAAACTTTTTTAAATTATTTATTTGAAGTTAGCTTTACTTAGGCATTTCTGATTTTGATGCCCAAAGCGCCCATGCTATAAGAAAAATCCCAGTTCTAACTTTAAATTACGTCATAGCATATTTCTCTAAGCCAATTTTTTTAGGCTTTCTAATTTTAAAAGCTCGAACTTCTTCGAAATATTGGAACGAATCCCAGTTTTTTTGCCAAAGATGGTCATAGATTTCCACTTCACTATCAGCTTCTTCTTTATAAAATTCATTGTTTTGTTGTCCTTTGCCTTTAAGCATATTGTAAGCTTCATTAACTTTTTTAAACATTTCCTAGATATTCCCTACTTCTGAACCTGGACTAACATCAGGATGATATTTTTTAGCTAGTTTGAAATATGCAGATTTGAGATCTGATTCAGATGCTTTTCTATCAACTCCCAATATTTTGTATGGGTTGATTGAAAAACGCCTGATTAACATATTAGAATTATATTTTCTATGTAAAATATAGGTAATTGTGTTATAATATCATGGTTTTTATATGAAAGATTTTATAATTTAAACTATCGATTTAGTTGTCTTTAAATCTATTCTACGTCTAAGGACCTTAAAAGTTGGCTTAGTTTCAATATCTCTCCTAAAAGATTTAGTTTCTTGCTTCTCAATTGATGATTTGCAAAAACTTCTTAGATCAAACTTACTGAAATCAATCTCTTCTTTTATATCAACTAAATCTCTAAAATAAACCCCTTCTAACTCTTCAGCTTCATCATCTGTATCTTTAAATTTACTAAAATCACTACCTTGTATTCTCATATTAACCATCTCAAAAGCTCTATCTTGCAATTCTGATCCTAAATTAATCTGTTTTTTCTTACATACAGAAATAGTTTTCAATCTTTGTATCTCTTCATGAGGGATAATATTAGTTTGTGTATTTGGGTCTTTAGGACAAGCATTTATAGAATGACCTACTTCTTTACACCCAATACAATATTTTATTACTTCACTTTTTTCTTCTTGTTCAAGTAGTTCTTCGTTTGTTATGTGCTTTGATAATAAACATCCTGGAGCATCTTTTCCTATTCCATTGCAGCACCAATAACGACCGTTGCAAAGCTTACTTTTATGTGTTTTACATGACCAGTTAAAGTTTTCCTGCTCATTATAAACCTGAAAACACATTGCGCAGAATTTTTCCTGTGACTCATTCCTTAGCACTTTTGATTTTTTCGACCTAGTCCTCATCAACCNCTTACTTTTATGTGTTTTACATGACCAGTTAAAGTTTTCCTGCTCATTATAAACCTGAAAACACATTGCACAGAATTTTTCCTGTGACTCATTCCTTAGCACTTTTGATTTTTTCGACCTAGTCCTCATCAACCTCAATTCCTCAGAAGCCTCCGACAATTTTTTCTCTATTTCCGTACAATAAATTTGCAGTTTTTCCTTTTCCTCCAACAACGAACTAATATCTTTTTGAAACATTTTAACTTTATCAACAATCACTTTTTGAAACCTTTCTTTTCTTTCTATATAATCATCTTTCATCCTCACAAGTTCCAAATAATCTTTTTGTAGAACATCTCGTTCATTTTGTATATTTTCTAATTTTTCAATAATCTGATCTGTATATTTAGCTAATTCAAAATTTGCTTTAGAAACCATTGCACATTCATCTTCAATTTTATAAAAACATGAGAATTTTCCTACTAAATTTACCCATGCTTCATAAAACCCCCTAAGTTTCTCTTCCATAATTTCCTTTTCTAATGAAAGCATATCATTATTATGCTGTAATTTAACAACTTTGTTTGTAAGTTTATGTATAAAGAGTTAAGAAAATATAAACAAGTATATCGGATATCATTATTGGCTTTATATTCTTGGAGTTCATGCTTGGTTTTGATGTTTTCAGCTGAGATTTGGTCTAAAAGTTGAAGTTTTTCAGTTATGTCAGATGATAAAGAGGTTTGAAGTTTGATTTTGTTGATTTCTTTGTAGAGAGTCTGATTTTCTTGAGTTAAAAATTCAATTTGTGTCTTGTACTGTTCGGTTTCTAATTGACTATATTCAAGATCTTTGAGTAATGAATGCTTGTCTTGAAGATAAGAATTAGTTACTTGGTCGTTTTCAAATAATTTGTGTTTTAAAGAGCGGATATCTTCAGATAGGGTCTCGATAAGTTTAAGTTCTTCATATACTGAGCCTTTTACTATAGATAAACTTTTTCTATGAAGTATTCCATGAGACTTTTGCCTTTCAGAATGAGCTTTTTGTTTAGCATTTTGCTCAAACATAGGCAATAAATAATTTTTCACTACCTTAGCCGCTATATCACCTGTAACTTTTTCATCTTCAGGCTCGTTTCTTGATCTAAGCCCATCAAGTTTGTTTCTTATTGATGTAGGATGGCTTGTGATTGTTTTTATTTTTGCAGAGTCAAATGATGAAAGAGATCTACGAGTTGATAATATTTTGCTATAAGAATTTGATTTTATCATTATTACGATTTTGAAAACTTCACAAAAACTGTTATTAAGTGAAGATAAATTTGTATTTAAGATAAGCTTAAAAAGGTAAAAAAATAAACGGGAAGTGAAGACGAAAGTGCAAATTATTTTAAAAATTATGTGATTTATGAAAAATCAAATGCAAAATAAAAAAATAAAAAGTTTAGGTTTTTTGTATAAGATGATTGAAATATGGAATGGGGGTTTTGGGTAGAATTTTGAATAGGGAATAGATTTTGAATACTATTTTGAGATGCTGAGGACTGAGAAAATTGTATATATATTAATAGAGAAGAAAGGTGAATGCTTGGTTATCAAAATATTTGATAGGTTTTAGGTGTAAAATAGTTAGAGTTTTAATAAAATATTTTGTTGATTGTCGTATTATATAATGCTTATTAAATATATACTTTTTATAAATTAATGAAGTAGGTAACCTGGCATTTGTTTATAGAGCTGAATAACTAAATATCTAAGGCTTAATAAATATTCTTATTTATAAACTTAAAAAATATTAATCATTCTAAGTGGTAAATACCTAATAAAAATTCATAGTTTACCTTATAAATAATAACTATAAAATACCCATCCTTTCAAGAAAACTATATCAGCTAAACTAATATTCCATATGAAAGTTCTTATTATTGGTGCAGGTCCAGTAGGTCTAACCTGTGCTCACTTATTAGGTGCACTTAAAATCCCTTGCACAATCCTCGAGCGCCAAAACAAGCTCACAGCTCATCCAAGCGCTCATTTTTTACATTCTCGTTCTATGGAAGTATATGAGTCTCTAGGTTTAGCAGATAAAATCTATTCTCAAGTTCCTCCTCTTAATCATTGGCGAAGTTTTATCTATGCTTCAAGTATACTAGGAAAGTCTTATCGTGTCCATGATCACTTTTCATCACAACCATATAAGAAAAATCAGCTTTTGTCACCATGTCAGCCAACACATTTCCCACAACATAAACTCGTCCAATTACTTCATGAATTTTTACCATCAACAGCTGAGGTCCTTTTATCAAAAGAGTTCTCTGATTTATCTTTCAATAATGGGGTTACTGTTAAAACCCTAGATGGGAAAACTTATCAAGGAGATTATCTTATAGCTTGTGATGGGGCAAATAGTAAGGTAAGAAGTTATTTAAATATCCCTTTAGAAAGTAGCGAAGTACTTCAAAGTTTCCTTAACATCCACTTTATATCAAAAAAACTTGGACAAATAGCGTTATCCAATCCAGCAATGATCTATTTTATATACAACCCTGAAGCTTTAGTAGTAATTGTCATGCATAATGCTCAAGAAGGGGAGTTTGTAATGCAAGTACCATTTTACCCACCTCTAACAAACCCATCGGATTACTCTCAATCTGAAATCAAAGACTTAGTAGAAAAATGTGCAGGAGGGGGAGAAAAAGTTGAAGATATCGAAATCAAATCTATGAAAATGTGGAAAATGACATCAAGACATGCTACAAAACTTAAACATGAAAAGGTTTTTTTGGCTGGGGATTCAGCTCATTCGCTAACACCTGCTGGAGGCTTTGGGTTAAATACTGGTATATGTGATGCTCATAATTTATGTTGGAAATTCAACTTCCCTTCTTTACTTGACTCATATTCTCAAGAAAGAGTGCCAAGAATCCAACAAATTATCAATAAAAGCTATAACAATTATACACAAACAGTAAAAATTGCTCAGAATTTCGGTTTAGACATTTCTTATGCTAAAGCATTTGAATCAATCTCGTCAAAACTACCTTTCGGAAGCACTTTTTTCAAATATGGCCTGCGTTTAGGACAAAAATTTCTACTTAATGACTCAAAAGCTGTGGAATATCTTAAAAATGATGATAATCTCCTTAATCTTATTTTCCCAGAAGAGGATTTACAATTCAAATACCCGTCTGGATTTTTTCAAAATGGTGGCGAATTAGCTCCAAATTCACAAGTTGACTATAAAGGACAATCTCATAATCTTCGATTACTTCCAGGGAAAATAACTCAAGATTCTCATAAAGCAGTATTTATAAAAGTTATAGGAAAAGATGCATTACCAAAGTTTGATTATCCGACTGAAGAGGTAAAATCTTCAGATGACTTTTCTTATATATTACGGCCTGATGGACATGTTTATTGGTCAAGTAGAAATAATAAGTAGGTTAAACTAAGTTAGTAATCTAAGATGGTGGTGCTTATTCAGAAGGTTTTTCTGGTTCTTTTTTATCTTCATCATGTTTTGATCCATCTTCATGTGGATGCCCAGGATGTCCAGGGTGTACCAAGGCTCCAGGATGACCAGGATGTCCAGGGTGTACTAAAACTCCAGGATGACCAGGGTGTCCAGGATGCTCAGGGTGTTCAGGATTTTCAGGATGTTCAGGTTTACCAGGGTGTTCAGGTTTTCCATGGTGTTCAGGATTTTCAGGTTTTCCATGCTCAGGAATTTCAGGTTTTACTGGATGTTCAGGTTTTCCATGCTCAGGATTTTCAGGTTTTACTGGATGCTCAGGTTTTCCATGATGCTC
>MPUH01000976.1:0-27411 GCA_001970955.1 Stentor coeruleus | reverse complement strand
GTAAAGGCCCCATATCCATGCTTTGAATCATTTTCAAAGTCTCCATCATATATACACCCATCAGTTGTTAATAAACGACCTTTTCCATTAAAGCAATTATTTTTCCACTGCCCTTCATAGACTTTTCCATCACTCCATTTATAAACTCCAAATCCATCAAATTTATCATCACAAAAGTTTCCCTTATAAACAGAACCATCCGTATAAATAAATTCTCCTTCTCCATTTTTTTTTCCCATAAAAAATTCGCCTTGATAATTTGATCCATCAGCCCATTTTTCAACTCCTTTTCCATGCATTTTGTTTTCATGCCAATATCCAAAATTAAAAGTACCATATATATCATAAGATGATCCAGTCCCTTCTGCTTTATCATTTTCTAAATTCCCTTCATAAATTTCTCCACAAGCATATATTATCCGACCTTTACCCCAAGCTTTACCATCTTTAAAGTGCCCAATGACCTTTTTTTTATTTTTTTCAACTTGAATTCCCCTTCCTGATCTTTGCTTATTTTCATCCCACTCGCCATTGTATATTATTGAATCAGTTATTAATACTGGATTTCGCTTAATCCCTCTGATTTCGTCTACTCCAATCCAATCAAAAGCAAACTCAGGAAATTTTTTTTCAATCATCATAATTTTTTCATTGTAAAAGAAATCTGGCAATGCATTTAAAGTTCTTAAAGTTATTGATTCAATTGTTTTTTTTTTGGCTGCTTTTTCCTGCAACTTCTTTTCGATTCTGGCATAAAGGTCATTCAGTTCTTCAATAATTCTTTCAAAGTTTTCACCATAATAAATAATTTTTTCCTTATTAAATTTTTTGAAAACTCCCGGCAGCACCCAGCTTTTGATCTCCTCTTCTAATAAGCTTTTTTCAGTAAAAATATTATCAAAATACCCAGCTTCCAGTATATTATCAGATTTCTTTATTCTAAAATACTGTTTTGTTAAAAATCTGTCAAGACATTCCAAATTACCCTGAGCTTCTTTATGCATTTCTTTAATTACTTTGATGATCTCAAGTGTTTTCTTAGTTATTTGATCTTTCCATATAGAAATATCTTTTAGCATACACAACATCCCTTCAAGGACTTGATTTTTTACTTTTTCCTCAACCCGATTTTTCAACTGTTCCATTGTATGAGATGGTGATCCTGATTCAAAAACATGTCTATTTATATGAGCTTGACATAAATATACTGGAGGAGATGTGCAGGTACATTTTATTACAGATAAGGACATGCATTCTAGAAAATTACACTTGAACATTTATAAATTTATCTATAATTTGAGATTATTTATATTATTTTCTTTCAATAAATCTGATTGAAAAAAAGATATGGTATGGGTTATTAAGATTAAGACGAAACTTTAAAGAAAAATTACAAACAAAATAAATTCATGATTTTTTTATATACTTTTAAACATGCATAAGCATAACTAGGCAATAATTTGGGTTTGTTATTAATTTTATGGTGAAATTAATTAAGTTAGAATGATTTTATTAGTGATAATTATTAGCATATAATAAACTTGGCATATTTATTTTCAAATCTTTTTAGGTATTGTTAAATAAGAATTGTGCATGATTTTAGTACTTAATAATGATACCTAAATTGGTGGACTTTATATATTTAATACCACTCCTTTGAGATTGAAATAGCATAAAACTTTGTGAAAATACTCTATCCCTTTTATCTATATTGATATAATTTAGCTTTCAGTTCTACTAAGTTGTCTTGATTCCTTCAATTTTATAATGTTTAGAGACTACTCAGAAAGTCGTGTAATAATTATAAATAGCTTTGTAAATAGTAGATAAATTATGTTTGAAATATATTAGACTTTGATATTTAAAAATTGTATAACAATTTACTTAATAAAAAAAACTATGCATCATTTAAAAAAGAAATTTAGTTAACAAGCAATATTAACTTAATAGTAAATATTGCTAAGAATAAAGTTGGAAATATTTTATAAATTTAAGGACTTTAAATATTCTCATTCAATCATCATAATAATCAATGAACTATTTTAATCCCAAAATTCTTTTTCTAATAAATGGGCTGTACTTCATTAAAATCACTAAACATCCTATCTATCGAAAAATTCGGTCTTAAATACAAAGTTACATACTCTGACAACTCTATCTACATGGGTGAATTACAAAACCATAAGCGTGAAGGTTTTGGCTATTATCGCTTTAACAAAATTGAAGAGTACCATGGTAATTGGCGAAACGATCTTAGATCAGGTAAAGGTGAATGCACAAAATCTAACAAAGATCATTACAAAGGTAACTGGGAAAACAATCAAATGTCTGGATTTGGTATTTTAACATCAAAAATCCTAGGTTGTAAATACAAAGGTCAATGGCAACAAAACCGTCCTCATGGCTCAGGTGTATACAAAATTGAAGGGCCAGTCAAAATCGAAGGAACATGGAAATTTGGATATCTTGAAGGACCAGGAAAAGTTATCTGGACTAACGGGTGGAGTATTTCAGGAACTTTTACGAAAAATCGTTTAAATAATAATGTTCAAATTGAAGGCCCAGATACAAATGGAGCGTATATAGAACGTTATGATATTGAAATTCCAATAATAGGCCGAGGTTTTTTCCCAATAAATTATCGGTTTCGAGTATATGAAGGGCAATTTGAAGGAATTTTTATAATAAACGGTACTGATATTTTTAAAGGACTTGTTGAGTTTAATCCAGAATATTTGATTAACGCAATTGACGATCCTCAGGAGATTGAGAATATTGAAAAGTTATCAGAAAGTTTAACTTTTAAAGGGATTTACTATTGGCCGAATGGAAATTATATGGAAGGAATAATGAAATGTCAAGTTTTTTTGTTGAGTGATGAAGAGGATAAAGATGTTATTAGAGGGTATAATGGGGATTGGGTGTCTGGAAGGAGGAAATTAGAATGGGATGCATTTTTGGTGTTAGATGGTGAAGGGGTTATGTGTGAAAATGAAGAAAATTGCTATGAAGGCAAGTGGGAAATGGGGGAAAAGCATGGGTTCGGGATTATGACTTGGGTGAAAAGTGCGAAAAAATACACAGGACACTGGGAAAATGGTATTTATAATGGTTTTGGGGTACTTTATAGTGAACAAGATGAGGTTTTTGAAGGAGTCTTCGAAAACGGGATATTTATTACAGGAAAAGCTACTTATAATGATGGGAGTTCTTTTATAGGACGTTTAAAAGATAATATTTTATTAATCGGAGAACTCAAATACCCAAACAGCGACTATTATATCGGCCAACTTAATGATAAACATAGATCAGGCAAAGGGACTATGTATTGGAATAATGGGGATACATATCAAGGTGATTGGGTAAATGATTTACAACATGGTAAAGGAACTTTTACATATAAAAATGGAGATTATTATATAGGATCTTGGGTTAAAGGTAAACGTCATGGGATAGGATTTGATCATATTGAACCAACTATTCCTTATCTTTGGGAAAAAAATCTAAAAATCGAGCCTTATATTCCTGAACTAGCTTTTAAGGTATATGATAAAGCTGGATTAGGATTAATAAGAGAAGAAAATATGTTTCGTTTAAGTTATAGTGGAGATTTGTATGTTTTTACTGATGTTGAAAATGAAGATGAACATGTTGGGATTTTGTGGAAAAATAATGGCGAAGTGTATGAAGGAAAGTTTGAAAATTATTTACCAGCTGGGAAAGGTACATATAAAACTAATAATGGAACGTGGATTATAGGAGAATTTTTATGGGAAAATTTAAAAAATCTCGAGTCTATAACCACAGAATGTACTTCAGAAGCCTCTAACCTCATCGGCACTGGTGAAATTCACTTACCAAACGGGTGTATAATCAAAGGTCAATGGGAGAACTCTCAAATCATAAAACAAGCAGAATGTTTTTTCCCAGATGGCAGCATCTACATTGGAGAAATGAAAAACAGCCTACCTGACGGTAAAGGTAAAATGTCAAATCCTATAGGCCAAATCTATGAAGGAGAATTCAAAGAAGGTAAAAAACATGGTTATGGATATTATATTGATTCTAATGAATCTTATAAAGGAATGTGGTATTATGATAAAAAACAAGGAACTGGGATTTCAAAAAATTTAGATGATACACTATATACAGGTATGTGGAAAAAAGATAAAAAACATGGGCCTTGTACAATAGTGCTTGCGAATAAAGAGAAATTTTTATGTGAGTTTGTGAATGATGAAGTTTTGGAACCTGGAACTTTGATTACTACAGAAGGGACGATGGAGTCAAAACTTTGGAAAGATGGGAAAGTTATTGATTATGAAGAAAGTTTAAGTAGTTTGTTTGCTGATGAGAGTATTGTGGATTCAATAGTTAGTTAAATTGCTGTAAGCATGATTATTTAGTGGTAATTTTGATAGGATATGGTTTATATTATGGAATTATCTAAAAAAAACTTATTTTTTTTTGAATATATTAGAGGCTTTAAGTAAATTTGTATTGGTTTTATAATAATTAACATTTCTTGTATGATGTTTTTGTATAAATATATTATTTTAATGCAAGCTATAATATATTTTTTGTTTAGACCCCAATTAAAAACTATTTCACATATGCTAGTCCAATCTTTAATATTCTTTTTTTTTTCCTTAAGCGACACTTAGAAATCAAGCAGGATTTCTAAATAAACCATTTTTTCAAAATGATTATTGATCTATAACAAATAAAAACAATTATTATAATAATTTTTACCATACCTAGCATAATTCCTTATAACTATTAAGGTTATTTATTATAAGCCCTTCACTCATTTATATTTATAAACATGCTAGTGAATATGATTTTCCTAATTGCTACCTGCTTAGCTCGTTATATAACAGTAGACCAAATTCACACGGTAAATTTTATTCAGGACCAATTCGCTGGATATACAGCTGGCTATATAACATTATATGAAGACAACGGTGACATGGTTTTCGATGCTGACTTTAAAGGGTTTCTATACATAAACAATGGGCTGAGTTTTGAATCTCCTTATATAAAATATTCATTTGCAGATCAAAGCACTAGTATAACAGTTTATATATATTTCAATTGTGGAGGGACTTTTGATGCTGTTGTTTCAGGAATAGGTGTTGATGATGTTATAATGGTATCTTTGTCATCCATTAGTGAAATGTCTTCATGTAAAACTATTACTGTGGATCTATCAAGTGAAAGTGTTACTGTTGGTGCTGATTTGATTATTACAGCGACAATTGAACAGAGTAGTAGTGGTGACCCTGTTTTATATGACTGGGAAATTTTTGATATTGAGGGCGGGGTTATTAATGGAGATACAACTATAACAGGACAATTGAGCATAAGTGCTACAGTGCAATTTACCCAGTCTGGAATGAGGAAAGTTATTGTAAAAGCAGGTGAACATGGGATTTTGATTAATGTTAATGTTGCTAATATGTATTTGAAACTGAGTTTTGTTGGATCAGCGGTAAATTCTATGTAGCCAACGTTTTTTGGGGAAAGCTTTTCAGTCAAAGCTGAGATATATGAAGATGCTGCCTTGAAAATAAAAAAAACATCAGGGACTTATTCAATAACATTATCTGTCGGCTCACCAGCTTTAATGGGAATTTTGACAGGGACTAGCCAAAACGGAGAACTTCTTTTAACAGGGCTTTATTTTTATGAGGCTGGGACTTATTCCATAACTTGCACTGGTAGTTTTTCAGTTCAAACACCATTGTCCGTTACAGTTATTGATGACCCATATAAAGTAACTAAAATAGAAATTGTCACTGAATCATCTTATACGAAAATTGGTAAAGATACAATGATCCAAGTCAAACTTTTTAATAACAATTTGCCATATACTAAAAGTGTGAGCGTAACTTTAACTTCTAATCCTCTCTATATAACAGGATCAACTCAATCAGCATCAGACCCAATAACTGGTATAGCATCTTTAACAGTATCATTTATAGAATTAGGTGAAACTAATCTTACAGCCTATACAAGCAACGATGCAATAAATATTGAAAAAACATCTTTATTACTTTATATAACTGAAGTTCTCTGTGATGAAACAGACAGTTTTGGTAAATGCATATCATGTTCTGAATTAGCAGAATTTCAAGATAATAAATGTGAATGTGTTTCTAATAGTACATATTCTAATTTTGCTTGTATATGTGATGAAGGCTTAGCACCATATAACGGCGAATGCTTACCATGTGGTAATTATTTTAGTTTAAGTACTGTTAAAGCATATTTTACTGAAGACTATTTAGGGATAATAGTCAGATTTTCAGAGAACATAATAGAAATATCATATAATTGTTCTAAATATATACAACCACCAAGTTTATTAAAAAATANGAATGCTTACCATGTGGTAATTATTTTAGTTTAAGTACTGTTAAAGCATATTTTACTGAAGACTATTTAGGGATAATAGTCAGATTTTCAGAAAACATAATAGAAATATCATATAATTGTTCTAAATATATACAACCACCAAGTTTATTAAAAAATATAATCGACCAGTGTTTTTGGTTAAATTCACGGACTATATTCTTGAAGTCCCTTGAGCTTTTACAACCTAATAATATTGAAATTACTATGATTAAAGGGTTTACCCCAACTCGGACACTATGTGGTTCTAATTATAATAAACTTTTAATTCCTGTAGAAAAATTGTACCCTTATCCTAATGTTGTCCTTAGAATGTCGTATCCTCTAATGACATCATTAGATTGTGTGCTTTCTGATACAAAAGTTATTAATTTGAACCATAGAGAAGATTATGAGTATGTTTGGAATGTGGATTCCCCTGATGAAGTACTTAAAAATCTAGCTTTAGAAAACAAAAACTCAAGACTAAATTTGCCCCTAGATTTTTTTGAGAGTCAGAATATTACTGTTATGATTAGTGCGAGTAGTGGAATTTATAATACAAATAGTGAGAAAAGCTTTAAAATACTGTCAACAAAAATGTCAGTTGCAGAAATTGGGTTTAATTACGGTGAAGAAATTATTATCAAAGCTTCTGAAGAAATTAGATTAGAAGTTAGAGTAATCTCGTCTTGCTCACTTGCTGGAAATGCTACTTATAACTGGTCTTATACATCTGTTGATACCTTAAACATGACAAAAATCATAAAATCCCAACCAAACAACTATACTTTACTATTAAAACCAAGAACCCTCAAACCTGGTTATTCTTATACCTTTACCGTAAACCTTACTCTTAACAATAAAACCTACTTGGGTAAAGCTTCTTCTAAAATAATAGTTGAAGAAGATTTAATGATTTTGACTTTTAGCTGTTGGAATAGTATAATAGGGACAAGCAATGATTTAATAGTAAAAGCTATAGCTAGTGATCCAAGCAGAAGTAATTATAAAATTGATTTTTTGTGGACTTGTTCTGATGGATCACAACCATGTGTTTATAGTGATAATAAAACACAATTTACAAGCTATGATGGAAATACATTGAAAATACCGGCTAGTAAATTAAGAGATGGGGCAGTTTATTTGTTTAAAGTTATTGCCAGTAATGAGTTTAAAAGCAAGACTAGAGAAATTGAGTTTAGGGTTGATAAGAATGTTAAAGGCATTGTTGAAATCCCTGAGATTAATGGGATATTTTATGATACTCAGAGTATTAACTTTATCCCGATTAACAATATATGTCAGAATTGCCAGTATACCTGGAAAGTCCAACCTGAACTGCCGATAAGCAATTATATTTCTGTACCTTCTCCAATGCTCACTGTTCCAATTAATCTTATGAAATCTAACACATGCTATCAATTTACTCTAACTTCATCAAATAGTAAAAGTTTTATTACGAATACATTATTATGTCGTCATAAAGCTCCAATATGCATATCAATAAATATAACTGATAATTATGATGCAGTTTTAATTAATGCGTATGGATGCACAGCGCATGGACAAAGCTTACTTTATCAATATGGCTTTGTTAACACTACTGGGAAAATTGTTTGGACTACACCTCAAACTAGTCTTCCATATGGGAAAGTTTTTAATGGGAACTTTAATACAATAGCTGTCAGAGTTTGCAGTAAATACGAATGCATTATTTTTCAGTCACTTATCGACACAAGCATAAGAAAACTAGCTCCATCAAATTACTGGGTAAACATAATGAATCCAAGTGATATCCCAGGAGCCTCCATCTGTTATTCCCAAGAAGTAACATCAATAACTGAATTTAATCAAATCCCTCAAATTGTCTATGACTACTTTACTACTCAATCATATACATCTTCAATGATAGACTTAATGCTCAGTACCCTACAAATACTTTGTGAATCTCAATATCTTGATGAATATTCATTAGAAATCCTTAGTAATTTATCATCATTAGCTTCTGATAAATACAAGACTTTAACTATAGACCAGATTTCTCAAAATATTATTATATTTGAATATATAATAACTAATAATAATACTGACATTTTAATCACAAAAATTGATAATATTGTAAACTTGTGGGCTTCAAATATCATACCAGAAAGTTCTCCATTAATTATTGAAGGTTTAATATCTTTATCAGCTCAAAGATTTTATTCTTCTGACCTTCCTGGATTAGTATTAAATATAAGTCAAGGTATTTTGTATATACCAGAAAATCTTACTATAGACAATTCATTGATAGTTGATATTGTGTATAAAAAATATAAACTTAATGATACAATTATTGTAGAAATCATATTTTATAACTCAGGAGATTATAAAGATGGTATTTTGGAGTTTAAAAGTAAGAGAGAAAAGTTGGATAGTATATCAGATTTAGCTTTTGAAGTGCTTTTGTTTGGAGATTTCGATCTTAACCATGAGATGATTTGTGATATTTATACTGTGAATAATACTTGGGATGACTCAGGATGTGATGTTATAGATAGGGAAAAGGACCAAGTGCTTATAACTAGCGTTGATATTAGGAAATTCAGAGTTGTTGATTATAGGAACTCTTGTGATACAATGGTAGGACCTGTAATAGCTATGGGTTTGACGATAATGGGTGCTTTAATTTTCGCTATATTAGTTTGCTATTATGACGCTAGTAATAAACAAAATTTTGACCCAACGATTTTTTCCATGATTTACCCTTATACAAGCTGCTTAAAAAGTCAAGGTAATCATAAAAGATTCAAACTTGTATTTCAAATCCTCTGTAATTTCCTTATTTTATACTGTTTAATCGGGGTTTTTGAAAATGTTTTTCATTCTCCAGAAACTACCAATACAGAAAACTATGGGAATTTCAATAAAAACTCAATTCAAGCAGGAGCTTCTGCTTGGGGGCTTAGTCAAATTGTCATATTCCCTTGTTTTATTTATAATTCTTTTACCAATCATAGACTTATTTCCCGTATTATTCATTTGATTATCTGTATTCTTTTATCATCAAGTAGTATTTTAGGGATTATTTATATGACTACTGTTTATTGTGCCAATTATACGTTTTATTGGATTATTAATATATTGATTTTTGTCCCAATTCAGATTATTTTAGAAATTATTTATGCGATTTTTGTGAAGTTTATTGTTTATAAGAAATATGATCCACATGCTATTGAGAATAATACTAAAGTAGATTCTGTGAATTCTAAGAATAATAGTGATAAGAAATGTGAGGAAGAAGAGAAACATGATTTGCATGAAGATAAAAGTGTTGATTTGAATGAGAATTCTCCTTTAAAAAATAGTGAAAGCTCTAGGAATGAAAAGCATAATCTAGCAACTGATCATGAAGAGAGAAAATAAAGATAATAGAATTAGATTTAGATTTTTAGGATTATATGCGATTTTATGGATTAAATAGTCTGATAGCGCAAATCTTTAATTTCTGTGGGAAAGGTTTTTGTGCTTATTGGCAATTATAATACCTAATAAGATTTGACTAATATTTTTTTTTCTTAATTTATCATATAATAGAATTAAATTAATATAAAATCTTATGTAATATTAAACTAACACTTAATATCACTTTCAAACTAATTTGTATAGGAATCTATTGACTAATTTCCTATTTTCATCTTGCATTAAATATGCATAATAAACTATATTAAATGGAAAAAGACTTAGATTTTCTCAACAGGGTCCAAGGACTAAAGCTCATCCTAATTGATGATGAAGAAAGAATATCATATTATGAATTGCCACAAAACTTAGAAAGCCTAAACAAAATTGAAGACATATTTTTAATCAATGGCAAACAAGTCACTTTTTCATATGAAGATCTTAATGATGATGGTAAAATTAAAATTATTAACAGCTTTTTAGATTACAAATATGCCTTAAAAAGCTTAACAGGACAAGGTCTTTTGGTTTATGTGGATGTTAAAGCAAGTGAAGAAGATAAGGAAGTATGGAAATGTAGACAATGTGGTAAATCTAAAATCAACCCCGAAAATAGAAATTGTCCTGATTGTGATACTCAAAAACAAGTAAAAAAACTTTGTAGGCAAATTGGGTATGATAGAAAAATAGTTTTGATAGGTGGTGGGAAATTATATTAGTTTAAAATGTAATTAGAATCTATAAACATTGATACAAAAAACATAAATATAAAAAAAAATATTCCCGTCTTTAGTTTTTATAAAAACAAGTAATTTATTACATCTAAAGCTACTCATGTTTATAATTTGACATAAAATAACTTATTAAATATTTTTTATCCCTTCATAATTTACTTCTTCAAATAAATTTATGTATTCTAAAACTCTTATCATAAAAAAATCATCTTTTCACATAAAAATATCTATTTTAATACTCAATATAGGCTATTATGAAAATAGAATATTTTATTATCCTTCAACTTTTTTCCATTCCTCAAGCTTTTTCTTCATCTCCTCAATATTTCTTTCTAAGTTCTCAACAAGTAAATAAATATGTGGCTTAAGCAAGTTATTAGCACAATCCCATAATGGTCTTACAACATAATTCAAAAAACCGATTTCATTAGCATAATAAACTTTCGGGTTCTGCAGATCTTTCATAAACTCAGTAATAGGTAAACCTTTTGCAGTTTCTTCAAGGTTCTGATCTGAGAATTCCTGACATACCAGCATCGACCACATTTCATAAGTCCTATACATTTTCGTTGGATGGGCCAAATCCGCAGCATGTAAAATAAATTGAGCAACTCTTTCTGTATCCTTAGCCACTGTGCCAATCGGTGAATTAACCATATCTTTTGCCCTTGCATTAATATTCGTCAATATAGAATAATGCTTTGACATATCAGTACCAATAATAGCCGTGATCATAATTTTCCTCAAATCTCTAAACGTTTCTCTAGCTAAATGTTGGAAAATATTCGCATCTTCCTGAGTCATAATTTCAAAAGTAACCGCAGCATGATGTTGTTCAAGTACACTCTTATCATTATATGTTATCGCTAATTTAGATTTTGAACTAACTTCAAACATATTTGTCCTTCCAGTATGATCCACATCATGACAAACAGCGGCAATAAGTAAACCTAAAATATTTAACCCAGAAAAAAATGATCCAGCTGAAGTACTTGATAAAAGCATATATGTAGAATGCATAACTGAAAAACAATGTGTGAAGTTGTGGAATGGATTTTTACGTTTATCGCATTCTTTTTGGACTTTAGATATGAAGTTAAAAAGTGTACTACCTTTGATATTATATTGTTCTATTGCATTAAAATCAGAAAGCATAGAATAAATATAATCATATTTGTTGTTTACAGTAAAAGCATTTAGGTTCCAATCACGTAAAATGGATAATGGGATTATCTCAGCATTATCATTAACAAAACTCAGCCTAGGGACAATGACTGGTTGTTCTTCTAAGTTGTCAAGGGAAGCTTGATAGAATATAGAGTTTACAGTTTCGAATTCTTGCTTGTCAACGTCGTTTAGTAAAAATTTAGGTTTTTTCAAACCTCCAGCTTTAAGTCTTTCAATAACATCGAAAATCTGTTCTTTAACATCTGAGTTTTTCACTTGATCTGATATAAAATTCAACTCTCTTATACACTTTTGTAACCCAGTCTCAGCGGATATTGGTGAAGTGATTGCCCGTAACTGATCTTGAACTTCTTTAAACTCTTGATGAAGTGCTTCTAAAGCTGAATTATCTTCTAAAATCACGACAACTCCTGAGAATAATTCATTAGATATATCTTGTAATTGAACTACTCTATAATTGAAAATATTAGGTTTTTTAGCATCTTCAAGCATTAAAGAAGTTAAAGAACCCATTTTACGGAACTGGCCAGACTTTATTTTTTGTGAAGTTCTTCTGATTTTTAGAGTTGGGTTGTTATATACATTTTCTATATCTTCTTTTAGGTCTTTGTTTATATTCATCCACTCGGAAAAATGCAATTTGTGGACTTGGCTCTCGCTTACACCAAAAACACCTTCGATTGGTTGGTTTGTATAACTTAATCGACCTTCTTGGTTAAAGACTAGAATGAAACTTGCAATACTGTTGGTTATGCCTTTAAGTCGGAAAATTTCGTCGATGTTTTTTTTTACAAGCTCCCAGTTCTCGAGAACTCTTTCAAAAACTTCTGAGATCTTCTGTGCACTTTCGATATCTTTTTCATCAAATTTCCCAGTACGTTTATTTATACATTGTATCAAGCAAAAGAATTTCCCACTTGAATCCCTCAAAGGAATCATAAGTACAGTATTAGTCTTATAAGCTGTAATAATATCGATTTCCGGATCATAAGAAGAATTTCCATAAACATCATTAATAAACTCCGCCTGGCCATACTTAACAGAGTTTTCAAAAATGCTATCTTCAATCTTTACAGTAAACCCTTCTGAAATCTGATCACCAAAACCATGTGTCAATAATACCAAATTGTTTTGATTCAGTAAAAACAAGTTAACTTTATCACAATTAAAAATAACCTGTGAAGCTTTTCTAATAGAAATCAACAAAGTCTGTGGGGAATATCTAATAGCCAAATGACGTAAATACAAAGAAAAACTCTGTAAAGTTATATCAAACGGGGACTTATATTCCGACAAAGGCTGGGCAATCCTTTTACTAAACTCTCTTAAAAAAATCTCATCTTTATTTGTAAAAACCGTAAACTCCCTATTTGTCTCATCTTTCTTCCCAGACAAAATCATAATCCCAATACACTCACTATAAATAATCGGGACAACAATCATATTCCCATGTGTATTATTAGACAAATACTTTTTAATCTCATAATTCTCAATACATTCTTCAAACATCTCAACTTCCTCATCATCCAATTCTTCTACAACACTTTTCCCATGAAATTTCACATATCCAATATCTTCTCTTATTATAATACAAACATCACTAGAATTTGTAATAGTTGACAATATATCAAGACTCATATATGTTAGATTTATCATATCATTTTTACTAGCAAGTTTATAAATCACAGATTTGCATATAAATAATTTGTGCATTGTCATATTACTAACATATATAAGTTGGGATATCCATTTTGATAATATACTCTCTAATTTTATTTGTTCTATAATTTTCTCTTGCATAGGCTGTGGAGGTTTAAGTTCAAAAAGAAGCTGGGCTAAGGTTAAAATTGGTTCGATTTCTAGCCTTGAGAGTTTTGTAGAAAAGTTTCTAAAGTAAACTATTGTTGAAGAATCAATTGGGTAAATAAGTAAAGAAGAGTTTTCATCAGATTTCATATTAGGGATGTAGATGTATTTGTCGTTTTTTTTAGCAACTTTGATATAGGAGTTAATTTCTTCAGTATCAGTTTGAGCTTCGTTAAGGAGGATTTTAACTTCATCACATTTGAGAATAACTTCTAAAGTACCTTCGATTAATGAAAGTTTAGCTAGTTTTTTGTCTTCCATTGGGATGACTCTGGATGAAGATGTTGGAGACTTGTTCATTTGTTTGAAAAGGTTTTTTGATGCTAGACTTGGCTGGATCATCATAGATGTAGAATGTTTATAAGTGAACTTTTCAACTATTTCAAGGTACTGGACATATAAAACACTACCAAATGTATCGATGAATTTATGCATAGCCCATAAGTCGAGGTCTGTAAATGATGAGGATTTTGATATGAGAACAATAGCGATTACAGGGTATTTGAGTTTTTTTTCAATCACAGGTAAGCAAATTATATATTTTTCTTTATAATGTTTTATATCTGTAAAACTCTTAGTCGAATCAGGAAGTATCACTGTAGTTTTGTTTAAGTATGTATATCCTAATATCGACTCTTTAGATATCGGGTATATCAAAGATTCAGAAGAATGGGTATTTTTTGTCCATAATGTCTGTGCTCTTTGGTTTACTATATACACAGAGCACGAGTTTATATCACTTATCAAACTAAACTTCTCTTTAAACTCTTGAAAAATCGGAATCAGATTATAGCTTTCTATATCAGGTATCTCAAACGATAACAAATTCTCAGCTTTTATCCTAGAGTTATTTTCAGCACCAATATTCCAATCAAACCCTTTTAAAATATCAGAAATCCTATACCCATAATCTTCATCCACAACTTCAAATTCCTTTGAATCTCGAAATAACAATAAATAAAGTTCATTATTTTCTTGCTTAGTACATATAATTACACAACTTTTCACTTTGGCGTTCATACCAAAATGAAATACATCTCTAAGATTGGTTAAAACTCTTTTGCTATACATGGCTATTTGTATTTCTCCTATAATTTTTTCCCAATCTATCATTTTACCTACTCCAACAACAACTTCAGGTTCTTTATCTACGTTTTTTATTAAAAAAGCTGATGAGGATTCCATTATATCAGCAACAATTTCTATAATTTCTTTACTTAAGGACTGACCTTGTTCAGCTAGATTTGACAGACCATCAAGTAGCTTGTTTTTTCTTTTGAAGTTGTTGGAAACATTAAATAAACTTTTATTGTAGTCGATTATTTTTAAAGCTTGATCGTGTCGATGCTCAAGCCTAGAGAAAGTCCTTCTGGTGTTGAGAATAGTCCCTAAGAATTTACCGATACTTGATACAATGAAAATGTCTTCCTGGCTGAAAAAACTTTGTGAGCAATTCCTGTCAAGTTTATTAAAAAGCTGTACAATTCCATATAGCTTTGAACAATTGTCCTATATAAAGTTTACATACAAAGGAATACAAGCGATTGAACTTGGCTTTACAGGTGCAGAAGTCAACAACGAAAAAGCTTGCAACTGAATCGGGAACTTTGTATAAAAAGAACTAGTATGGGGATTAGTCAAAAGTACAGGCTCTTCATGAGTTGCAACATAAGCCATAAGTGAAGAATTACTTTCAATATCAAGAAATTGATGCTGTTGAGCAAAACTACAAATTTGAAGTTTGTTATCTTCAATAAGAGCAAATTCTACCCAACTTGAACTTGTGCAGGTCTTTAAAAGTTTGATTGCTACTGAATAAATTGAATCTAATGATGAAGTTTCAGGGTCGATGATTTTTGAAAGTTCTTCGAATAAGTTAGCTGAAACTGTGAGATCAGTTTGACTAGACTTGTCTATATGATCTGTATCTCCTCTTGTTACATGATGGATTTCAGTATACCTTCTTTTAGTTGCATTTCTTCTAAACTCGGTGTGGTCACCCATTTTCTTTATAAGTTTACGTATTTAGGAATTTTGATAATGCATTGGTGAGGATTTAAAATGTTGGATGAGATTTTATGTTGGGTTATGATTTTAGATTGAGGTTAGGATGAATTTTCGGTATATGATAAAAGGAATATTTTTTTTTTAGGAGTTTATTAGATTGGGCTTGCTTTGATTATGGCGGTTTGATATTATATGATTTAGGAAATAATGGTTTATTATTTTTTATGTATATTAAAATACTTTTTTGCTTAAGGATTGAGTTCACAATTTAAGCATCTGCTAATCTAACAAAAATGCTTCACCATTCCATAAACTCATTAAAATAAATCCTTATATGAAATTCTATACTCACTACCTAAATCTAATACAAATTTAAAAACTGGCTGAAAATTTGTATCTATCAACCTGGTAATTTCTACCAACACTAACTCTTAATTCCAAATTCCATAAAATCTATTATCCATTTTTATCATCGATATTATCTCTACTAAATGCTGATTTTCATCAAAAACTTACATGGGGATAAGACTGAGGACCAAGCTAAAAAATCTGATTCAGTCCTTTCAATAAAATATTAGCTTCAAGTCCTCCAAGGACACTTAGTCAAACTTCAAAACTGACCCTTACAAGCAAAATTCTTTAAGATATTAAGTTTGTTATAGAATCTGGCATAATTGAAATATCAACTTTAGTCCTAATGATATAAAAAGCTAAGACATAAGATAAACCTTTCTATCAGTTTAAATCCTACAAGTTGCACAGATTTCCGAAATATTATCAATATCATCAATGCAATCAAAAAGTATTAAAGGACAAAATGATTTGCCTACTAGTGAAATATTAAATTTGACAATCATATTAATTGTTGATATGGGCTTTGATAGAAAAAGTGTGGAAGTTGCTATGAAAGCTGACTTTAACAATACAGAAAGGGCTATTGAGTATTTAAACAATGAGATACCTGAATAACAAGCCTGTCCTTTAGAAAACAATCCTGACAACCAGCTTTATTGCTTAAAAAACATAGATTTTATATTAAATTGTATGAAGAGCTTTAGGTAATTAATGTAAGACCTAAATGCTATGCAGATTTTACAAGTAGTTCAACAAAATCCTATGGCTTTAGGACCTATGCTTATGCAATTGCAAAATATAGCCCTGACCTATATAATATATTTATAAATAATAGAGAGTCACTTATACAGATGATATAAAATTCTTTACCTTGCCAGAAGATTAACCCTAAGCTTATTGGTAGACTGTCTTAACCACCTCCTAGTGCTAAATAGATAAATTTGACCTCACAGGGCAAGAGGAGACTAAAAGACTTATGAAATTTGAGTTTTTAAACATCTTTGGAAGAATATTTAAACTGTGATAAAAATTTTAAAATACCTGCATCGCTACTTATTGATAATTTTATGCCTGAAGGGGCGATCTCTGTGTTTGAGATTCAATATCCTGATAAAAAGAACAGGATGACTCTTAGTTAAAATTTGGTATGATTAAATTTTGTTAGGTAATAGAGATTGGAATTTTTTTATTTTTTATAGTTTAAAGGATTTGATGAGAATTTTTTTTGAGGATTTATGAAGTTTATGCTAGTTTTTATATGAGGTTTAATGAAAAACAATAAAAGTGGTCAGAGCAAGATAGGATCAAGTATTAATAACAGAATCACTGGGATAAAATAATATGATTAAGGATATTTTGTTACAAAAAATCAAATAACAAGATTTTATTAACGGAAACTCTCTTAAAAATATTCTATTGAGTATTTATGTTATGAAACAACACAAAACCCATATTTCAAAAATCTGACAATCATTCAAAAACCCTTTTACTAAGCCTAAGATATAAGTAAAAAAAACTTAACACCAAAATCTCCTAACGAAACTCCCACAAAAAATTCAAAAAACCTTTATCAAAATATAGGAAAAATAACTCACACACTTTTTCAAGTTACCATTTTTTTCGACACCTTTATCAGATAATATTTCTAACACAAAGCCTTATGAAGACAATAAACCCAAGTATGAAAAATCCGATGTTCGCAAAACCCCTGATGGGCTGCAGCATGATCGAAGAAACTAAGGAAGTAGATTCAAAGCTTCCTTTGCCTAAAGGGAATTCCCCTTACGCAATGGCCAAAAGAGCTGAGTACATACAAAAAGACCTAGAGCTAGCAAAGCACTACTACAAACTGGCAATCAAATACAGAGACCGAGGGGAAAGCGCAGTAAAAGACATTGCCAGCATTTTACATCAAGAAGGTCATACAAAACAAGCATGCGATTTCTTATCAGAACACAAAAAATTTTTTAGAGACCATAAAAAATTCGCCAACCTCTATGAAAGTTTGCAAAAACAAATTATTCCCTCTGAGAACTGTCTTAAACGTATACTGAAAATCGCCCCAATTAGCGATTTTGAAACCATCGATTCCATAAAAGCAATGTTTAAGAATTCTTCAAGAATAGTCGATATAGAATTCCATTATTACAACGGCCAACGGGCTGGATTTCTAACGTTTTCCAGTCATTCATCAGCTAGAAAAACCCTTGAAGGGTTATTAAATTGGGATAACTACAAAGTTGATTGGGTATCAGGTCAAGATCTTGACTATATAAAAAATTGTGAGTTTTGGACTTTTGCCTTAGATACCCAAGGACCTGCATTATCGAGAGGGACTTCAACAGATGAGAATACAGCTAAACATTTAATCGGCAATGATTTGTTTAGTGAACTTTGTTAGTTCTGAATTTATTGTTTATAAATAATAAGAATATTTGAATGAATGGGAGATTTGAAGGAAGAATACTGAGGAGTTAGGTTAGAGATAAAGTGTCGGGAAGGTTTTATAGAATAGATTATAAGGAGTTTATAGTTGTAAAGGCTTTTTGGCATTATGATTTGGATAAAGGTTTTGGAGTGATTATTAGGTTTTTGGAAGGGTTTTTTAAATTAAGGGAAACTTTTAGGAAATAAGAGTTTTTATGATAGTTTAGGGTTTTAAGGGAAAATTATTGGTAAAGTTTAGGATGAGAGGAGTTGTGGAGGAATGATAAGATTAGGATTATAGATTTTTATTATAGGAACTTTAGGATTTGGCTTTTAAATAAATTTTAGGTTTATTTGAGATAGAAGGTTAAGACTTAGAATTTATTTAGAAAAAAAATAAAAATCAAATTTTGCAGGCCTGTTTCCACTTTTAAGTTAAGAGTTTAGTAAAATGCTATAGAGGAGTAAAATTTATTTGAATAAAGATTGGATTAAGATATCTAAATTATTATAAAATTATAGTTTCAGAAATATTTATATATCAAATAAAACATAAAACAATTAATTTCAAGAAGTATAGTTTTAATTTTATTAGAATCTTTTTTTCTATAAATTTTATTCAAATCAAGTTTAACTCCATTTATAAAACAGACTTGTCAGAATTATATCTCCTAATGAGCGAATAAATTGATTTTTTTTACAGCCTAAGGACTAACAGCGAAAATCTTAAGTTCAATTTTATTATTTTTAGCCAAAGCTCAACTATTTTTTATCAAACGTGAAAATCATTTTTTTTTAAACTATGGCAAATATAAAAATTCCAGAAGCAATTTTTGCATTTAAAAAGCTATAAGGTTATTACTGAATGGTACAAAATTGATATTTTTCTTTTAAATTTGTGTTTAACTTATTTATCATTAGTGTGCTATATAATCTTATATTTTTTAGGTTCTAAGCTTTATAAAATAATTTTATGGATATAAGCTAAGACAATAACATCAAAATTTATTATGGAATCCAACTACAGTCCATGTTTTTAAACTATTTCTGCTAAAAATTTCCATTTTCCTACATTTCTGTATCTATACTATCACAAAAACTATATACAAGCAAAACTTATTGAAGCTAACAAAAAAGCTAAAATTTTCAGAATCTTCAAAATAAGGAACATAAATTATTTTGCTTTATATAATAAATATTATTAATTTCCCAAAAATATAGGCTTAATCTGTTTCTTCTAACTACATAATTCTTCCATAATTTTTTTTCATAAGTCACGACCCTAATTAACTCAGACCCTAAAGAAAATCATTTTTTATCATAATAAATCAATCTACTCTCCTTATTCAAATATCTCAAAATATAAGAAAACTTTTCTTTAAACTTATATTAGCATATCTATTATCTATAACAATATAAAAATGCTGATCGTCTCAATCATTTTCCTAACCCAAGCTAATGGGGTTATATTATCAGAAATTGTACCTACAAAGCTTGGTCCAAGCCCAAGACAAGATTCAACTCTAGCCTACAGTCACATTTCATCTAATATTTTCATGTTCGGGGGTAAAAATAAGGATTTTTTAGACGAATTATGGACTTACAATCTAATAACCAATACATGGAATGCCCTATACACAAATTTTCAAGCCCCAGGTACAAATTATATAGAAAAACGTATAAAAGCATTGAGCTTTTGTCGTCAGGAACCTGAAGAGTTTTGTATTTACGGCGGATTAGGCCAAAGATCAGCATTCAATGATTTATGGTGTTTTTCTTTACAAAATTATATTTGGAATTATGAATATACTCAAAATCAGCCTCCATTTATGAATAAGTTTTCTAGTATTCACTATATAAAATCAGAACAAAACTATTTGGCTGTAGTTGGTATAGACATTTTTACATGTCATTTGAAATTTTTTATGTATTCAATATTTAGGCTTGATATAAAAAGTTTTATATGGGAAGAAATACCTTTAGACTTTTATAATATCGATAGGCATTTAAAATTTTCTATAGTACAAGAAAATGATAAAATAATTATCCCAGTGATTAACTTGAATACAAATTTGCAGATGATTTTTGAATATGATGTTAAAATAAAAAGTAAAGATGTTAAAGTTTTTCATGTGGATTTTGGACATGGTGGAAATTATGAATTCATTTGTGGAACTTATTTTCAGAGGAGTATATATATGATTAATGATATAGGTAAAATTGTGAAAATAGATATTGAAATAGATAGTTTTGATATAAAAAGTATTGAAGATTCAGTGACTGGATATAATCAATCTTCATGCACTTGCTATGAATATCAATGTTATATATTTGCAGGCTATAGCAAAGATGGTCTACACAACTCTCTTAACAAAATCGATTTTTCATTAGAAAAAACACTATTTCAACAGACTTTAGCAATGAATTATCTAAGCCCAACACCAAGATTTAACCATAAAATGGAAGTTATTAATGGAGATTTCTGGCTTTTCGGGGGCACTGATGGGATTAGTATTTTTAACGATCTCTGGCGCTATAACCCAAGAAAAGATATATGGATAGAAATAAAAAATAAAGGCCAATACCCAACACCTAGACATAGTTTTTCATCAACAGCATCAGGTGATCTATTATTAATTTGGGGAGGTCAAGATAAAAATGGTATGAAAAATGACTTTTTCATATATAATACTAATACAAATCTATGGACTGAAAAAACAGCAACATCACAACAAGTTCCATCTAAAAGAAAAAATGCTTGTATAACTTTTATACCCCCTTTAGCTTATATATATGGAGGAACAGATTCAAAAAACATTCTTTCTGATTTATGGGCATTTAATTTTAAAAACAATACTTATAATAAAATTAATGAACTTGAGGCACTTGAACAACCTGCATGTTATCAAACTCATTCACATATGAGTATTATTGGTATAGAAAAAATGATTATATTTAATTTTGATCATAAGACATTTAAAGTATCAATAATTAACCGACCAGCTGATAGTATTGTTGTAGATTTAAGTAGTTTTTATGTTGTTGTTGGAGGGAGAAATGGGAGTAAAGCTTTGAATAAAGTGAGATCTTTAGGGCTTAAATATGATAAAGAATTTGAAATTGAGGATTATCCTTTTATGGCTGCTGGAGTTTATTATAATAAGACAATCTATGTTTTTGGTGGTGGATATTCTGTAGAAACGTTTATTTTACCTTATTTACCAATGCCAAGGTTTATAAAAATTGGAATTGAAGATTTTTGCTATAATGATACTTGCATTGTTAGATGTGGTATTGGATTTGGAGGGGAAAGTTCAAATTGCGATTTATGTCCTGAAGGGTGTTTTGCATATTATAGTTACCCTCAATTCTGTATGAAATGCAGTTCAGGTTACTATTTGCCAAATCAAGGTAGTTCATCAGTATATCAATGCCTTCCTTGTCCTGAGGGGACATTTTCAGAAAATCCTGGTTCTAAACACTGCAAAATATGCCCTTCTGGAAAATACTGCCCAATCGGTAGTTTCATGCCAATAACCCGTAATCAGACAATAAAACCTATATCTCCCAAACCTCAATCACTCGAATCTTTTACCTCAGATCCTTCATCCAAAATATCCATTTTGCTATTCATACTTTTCCTACTTATATTCTTCATATCAATTTCAACCAAACTCAGAAATAAAATCAAAAATCTCGATATTTATTTCCGATCCCATTCTTCAGAAGAAAATAAATACATAAAAATTCAAAAATCCACAACCGGGGGCTTTTTTACCATAATTTTTCTCTTTCTTTTATCTCTTATCCTCCTATATTTTATATGTGAATTCTTATACAGCAATACTAAAATACATAAAACTTTAATCCCAAGAATACTTATAGAAGAAGATGCAATAGTTTCTGATTTAAATATTGACTTTTATCTAAAAGAATATTATGATATATGTGGGGATTCTAATCCTAAAGGAGAAATACTAGAGAAAGAAAATAACTGTGGAAAGTTTATAAATTCAGTTCAAATAGGGTTAAAAGGTACAATAAATTTATATTGTAAAAAATTAGATGGGATGATTTGTCATATATGGTTTAAATGTGAAAACTGTACTATTGAGATGAATTCTTATATTCAAGTATATACAGATGAATTTATAAATTCAGCTAAAGGAATTGCAGTAAATGTAACAGTTGGGTCTTTGATTCCTGAGCATAGAAGTAGTGTTTTTACTGAAATTGTTGCTCAGAAAGGTAAAGCTTTTTCTGGACCTGTTGGAAATAATTTCTCATTTGCCCTTTATCCTTCTTATTATAAAAGTTATGATTTTTTTCCAATGAATCGGACTGGTTTCCATGTGCTTAACTTATATGAAAACCTTGCAGGAAGTGAACTTTCAGTAGAAAACTATCATGAAAATATGAGGCTTATTATAAACATACATTTAGCCCAAAGTTTAAATGGGATTTTTATAGGTTACAGCTATAAAATTCCCCCATTTATAATAGTGTGCATTGGAATTGGGGTTATTTCAGCAGTTTTTACTATGGTAGGGGTTTTTATGAATATTTTTGAAAAAATCATGTGTAAAAGACTTTGTATTAAGGATGCACGTAGAGATTTTTCTAGTATTTTAAATCGAAATGCTGAGCTTTTAGAAGAATTTCATGATAAAAATTGTAATCAACGCAAAGATATCAAGACTGAAGGGATGTCTGAAAACTTGGTTTTAACTTCAGGAAGTAATTTAGAACTTTGTTAGATGAGTTTAAAAATTAGCATATATATTTGAGAATCTATAAGTAGATTATGGGTTGATTTTTTTTATTAGGAAGTAGTTATTGAGTTGTTTAATAGATAATATACACTGCTTAATAAGAGTAGTTTTTATGTTTGTAAAAGATTACGACTAAAATCCATTTCTTAATAGGATAAAAGGATTTTTTAGTTTATTGTAATTCATTTAATGATTCTTTTGATATAAATTGATACTTAGGCTAAGATTTTCAAGTTTTTATCTTTAATTTTATAATAATCCAAGTTTGCTATACCCCGATAAAATAAAGCTGAGATTATCTTGTTTAAAAAATGATTCCAAAACAAACTAAAAATATGAAAATTTTTCTTAAAGATCCTGCAAACAATTATAAACACTAAAAATCCCTGTAAAATTTCTTCGATACCTTAAGTTATTTCGAAGAGATTTTACTAAAAATAAATGGGCTGTATTAACTCAAAAAGCACTCTTACCAAAACTAGTAGAATAATACTTCCAAAACTTTCAAACAATGATTTCACTTATAATCAAGAAGAAAAAACTTGTATGCCTTTGTTTAATAAATACGTTTCACTTTATCCTTTAGGATTAGATTCATATTCTAAAGTTCATGCGGCAAAAGATAAATCTTCTCAACAAACTGTAGCTATAAAAACCATAAAAAAATATCGACTTCATCAACCTGCTGAAAATCTCTTACGAGTTTTGACTGAGTCTATAATCTTAAGCAAACTAAGCCACAAAAGAATTTTAACATACATAGCCACTCATCAAGATGATTATTGTTATTATATAGTAACTGAATATTGTAAAGGAGGCTCTTTATATGATTATTTAATCGAAAAAATACGAATTGATGAAAAAACACTGAGTTTTTTAATGTTTCAGATACTTGAAGGTGTTGAATATATACATTCTAAAGGGTATATTCATAGAAATTTGAAATTAGAGAATATACTTTTTGTCACTTTAGATAAAAACTTAGTAAAAATAGCTGATTTTGGTCATGCTTGCGAAATTCCTAAAGAGATGAATTCAACCCCTTCAAGCGCCCTCTTTATGTCAGCTCCTGAGGTTTTTACTGGAAATTATAATGAAAAAATCGATGTTTGGAGCTGTGGGATTATAGTTTTGACATTGTTTACAGGGAAAGTGTACTTTTTTGCAGAGGCTGAGGATGATTTTTGTGGATTTTACGAAAATCTTCTAGAAGAATTTCAGGGGAGTGAAAAAATGAGGGATTTTGTTAGGAAAACTTTGGATGCTGATTGGAAAAAGAGATTTTCTGCAGAAGAGGCATTGGCACACCCTTGGATTTGTGGATGTTGATAGTACTTTTTTTAAATACAGATAAAGATTTAGTAAGATATTAAATGATGTTTGGATTGCTAAGTTAAAAAATGTTAATAAGTAATCATTATAAGTTTTGTGATTAAAACTAGATTTTATTTATAATTTGCACTGGAGTATGAAATTTTCAGAGTTTTTTGATTTGTAGAATTTGTTTATATTAAAATTTTCGACTAAATTAGATAATTGATGATTTTTAGTAAGTATTAGTTAATAATGATATTGCTTTGCACGATTTTCATGTCTGAATTATTTTACATATTATTCGTTTTTTTATATATAGCCTGAAACTTATCTATAAATATTAATCTTCACTGAACTACACAAGTAATCTTTTTAATAGCTTCCAAGCTTACAATACTTATGTGATACATAATTATAAAAATCCTACTAATTTTCTTATAATAAAACTACTAAACATTTTTGACCTTATCGATTAATATCTCAAGTTCGTTTAATTTCCCTTGATCTTTTCTCATCTTCATAATCTTGTCTTTTATTTTTTTATTAAACTTAAATTTATGTCTTTTATATAATTCCTTTCCATCCGTATCACTGCTTATAAATAGCTGTCTAAAACTTTTTCTCATAAGTTTTTTTAATGAGTTTTTTGTATCCTCATGATTTATAGTCCAAAGTATTAGCCCGATAATCTGATTTTTTCTATTTATTTCTTCAAGGTCTTTTTTAAGCAATCTTAGCAAGTTTGAATTTGCAGTTTGAAATAAAGCCTCTTTTCTTAGTTCATCCTTTATAGTAATTTTAGCTTGATCGGTAATCATTTTAGTAAGAAACATAAATACATTAGAATGAATGTTGTATACATATTTTTTGCACTTATCTAAAGCACCATACCCAGTGATAATCTCAAAAGCACTATACCCAGTGATAAATAAAAAGAATTTGTGAAATCTCCCTGGCATTTTTATATGGAAAATTATTGGTATTTATGATTTTAATTGAAATAACTTAGGGAATTATTATAATTTGTAAGAGACTAGAATGTGGAAATTCGAGTCAAAGTTAAGGGAACTATTGTACACTATTTGAAATTTTCTTTTCTTTACAAATGATTTTTAAAATTCCTATAAGTACTTAGGATATATGACTAACAAAAGACTGAGCTGCGAAAAACACCTTAAAGATATATGCCTGAAGATGAAATTTGCATTAGGAAGCTTTCTAGGAGTGCTTACCTCACTCAAAAGAATTACACTAGAAAAAAAGAAGCTAATGGCCAAGGCATGCATTAACTCAGTAGCGTTATATGGAACAGAAGTAACTCTAGAACACCTCGAATACAGTAAAGTCATAGAAGATCTCGAGAAAATACAAAGAAGATATATGAGGAATTTGGTAGGAGCAAGTCAAAATGTCGCAAATGAAACATTGCTCACAGAATTAGATCTACCATCAATAAGAGAAGAGATGGCAATAAGGATGCTGAAACTTAGAGCAAGATTAGAATGTGACGAAAATAGTTTTATTGGGAAACTTTTCACTTTATGCAAACAACTAAGACTTAAATGGGAAATAAAATATGAAAGACTAATAAAATATTACAACATGCCTTATAGAAGTTTCTCAGAACTCGAAAAGTAAGATCTAATTAGCAAAGATATTGAAATAATAAAAAACTCTGAAAGGCTAAGAAGATATAACTCACTTGTAAGTAAATCGACCACAAATCTCTATAGAAAACTATGCGGTAATCTAAATAAGAAAAAGGTTTGTCTTTATCTGAAAGAAAATACACATAGGAAGCGTGCGACCAGAATTCTTTTTGGATTAAGAACAGGATCAAACCACTCAATGATGTGTCAGTACTCAAGATGCTTAAAAATTAGTCCCTTCTGTGTTTTCTATCCTAAAATTATCGAAGACGAAGCACATATTATAGAAGAATGCCCATTATATAATGATGCAAGAACAATTTTAAGAGAAAATTTAAAAGAAAAAATATTAGGCATATACTACAAGCTTACACTAGTAGAAATAGTACTAAACGGCAAAAAGTTTGAAAAATATATAAGAGAAAATAGTAATAAAACTAAAAGAAAAGTAGATAGCATCATAAAAAACTTCGTAGAAAGTATTGACAACAAGAGAAAACAACTGAAAATTGATTAATACAGAGTTCACGACTGTGAATGATATATATTCTAACTAACTATATATTTGTTCTCAGCTGATTTTAAATCTGTATTTATCATGCAACCAGTGAGTTTTTTCGGACAATCATACACTGGATTCTATGATGAAATAAAGTATTCAAAGGATTATCTATGCTTCAAATATAAAGCAATTAAATGCTTTGTGTGTGATATGTTTGAGGCAATATTATAAATGAATGTAGATTGTGATTGGATTTCGATATTATTATAGACGTATTGAAAGAGTATTATGAATAAATTAAATCTAGTGATGCAACTAAAATTCAGTCAGCATTGCGCAAACCTGTTTATTTATGCTATTTATGCATAGTTTTACACAGTATAACTAGACGAAATATGTCATATAAACATCTGCACTCATTTTCATGAATGAGTTTATCTTTTTATATGATTATAGACAAACAAATTATCAAGAATGTATTTGAAAGAGTCATTGCTTGCGAAAAATTTAATAGAGAATAAAGAAGTTCTAATATTTGCTCCATATTATAAAATTCTATAAGGTTTAGCGTGTTGAGTAGGGCCAAGCAAACAAGAGATTATTGTATGGGCAATTAAATTTATTAAAAATAGAAACTCTCCTTCATTCTAAATATAACCCATATGATGAGCTCGAATAATTAGCCTCCATAAGAACAAAGAAAGATAAAATTTCAGATATTTTGACTTTAATAATTTATCAATATCTGAATATCTGAACCT